>JAVTVY010011805.1:0-50622 GCA_036873755.1 Hanleya hanleyi | reverse complement strand
TTCAACCACTGCTAAAAGCCGTTGCAGACTATATGAACGGATAAAAAATTACCTCGCTCGCCAAATTTTCAAAGTAACTTTAAAAGTAAGATATTTAGGACATTATGCATTCCAAACCGTATAAAGAGACAATAATTAAGTTATAAAGATGGTCTGGAGAGCATCCATGTGTTAATTAACATGCCCAGAATATTAACTCAAAAGTCACAGGTCTCTTATTCTTATCTTACGCACAGCTTACCATGTTCTTTGGGTTGTTCCTATGCCAAGTTTCTTTATTTATAATTATTCACATTTATGAATCAATATTAAAGTTTTCCAAAAGAGTTTCGCCTTAATACCAATAAATTATGGACACGTCACACGTGGTGTATAGGAAATATACTTTTTTTAAATAACAAAATTAAAGTAACAGAAAGGCTAATCACTTGTGATCATGACCGTTTAATCGCTCTTCAACTATGTTATTCAATTAAATGAATTATTTTCGATTCTTTCAATGATGCAAAAGCAAAACTTCTTTCAATTCTGTATGGATTATTAATCGGAAATACATTTCGACATTCGGTATTCCATAAGTAAATTGAAAATTTCAACGGATTTTGACATATACGTATTTCAGCAAAAAAATTAACAAAATCTATCTTCCAAAAAATTAATTTTTATTGAATTCTATAATTTAAGAAAGAAATATAAATATCACTGTTTTCCATAATTCTGCTTTTGTACATTGTTCATAATTCCGACCAAATCCTGGAATGTTATATTTATTTTTACTCTCACCACAGAAAGGGGTACCAATTTGTCGCATGGTGACTTTCCACAATCGTCTAGATTGTTCAAATTAACATGTCTGAAGTGAGGCCTTTTAACTTTGACAAGCAGGAAACAAGGTTGTCTGCGATAAGGCGTTTTAATTAAAGCAATATGTTTCTTCTGTTTTCGGTGTGATTTTTGTCTTTGTGGCGGTCAAAGACTGACAGGTTCGGTATTGTCATTTTCTCTCAGAGGCGAGCCACGGTCTATTAGCGCCTGTTCGTGGCGAATAATGAAATTGTAGGATAAGATACCGCCTCACTCGGCCTATTCACACGATACAATTATACCCACGCTGACTTTCTGATCAACACAAGATGATGTCTCCTTTTCTGGAAATAAAATGTGAGATATATTTGATTTTTTACAGATAATTGTCTTTTTTCTTAAAAAAAAAAGGTGTAAAAAGTACGCAGTTTGCGAACCAGGAACGAAATCAACAAAATGATGTAATAGTCACAAGCCAATCGCATTGGTCAGTCGATAGCATCCTTCATAATGCAGGTCTGTGGGTGCATTCCACACCTAAATGTTGTGCGGCTAAAAACAGGCATGGATTCGGATCTTCGGCCATAAACAGATGTAAAATCATTAACAAAAACCCTATAAAAGTATATATTTTCTAAATGAGCACACTCGTGCCATTATTTCAGGAGACTTGTGAGCTTTTGAAATTGAAAAGGAAAGGCGTGCAATCCTCCTTAAACCTTCTTCAACTTTTCTGAAAAACAACATAAAATATATGAAAATGTGTCAAATTCTACCCTCAACCCAGAGAAAACGTATGAAACGATTTTCTTTTTATGTATGTTAAAGTGTTTCCCGTCCAAAGGACAATTTAAAATGGCGAAAAAACAGGGGGTCGACCTACACGTTTTTTTGTAAAATTTTATCGCCATAAAGGAATCATCATTTTCACTTCCCGAAAAAGTGCGGATTTTGGTCCGCCAGATATTCAATTCCGGACACGATTAACTCTGTAGTGGCGAGTGGGTGCGATCAACAAGCAATTGTTATATCCTCGTTTGGAGAAATGGTTACGTCCAGCAGGGTGATACTATATATAGTATCACCCTGCTGGACGTAACCATATCTATAGATATGAGTTAGTAGAAAGGTAAGAAGAATTACCATGCTGTCAAAATTGGGCGACGTTCTTTATTATAAAATTAGGGAGGGGCCATTTGTACGAAACCCTGGCAAGTGTGGAGTGCACCCTTAAATATCCGTACCAATCGAGCATGAACATGTGCTCTTTCCACCTATTACTCGAACCGATAAACTGCCAATGAACGAACGACGTCCGAGAGTCATTTCGACGAAGGCTGTGTATTTGCAGAGAAAAACTGAACGACAAAATCTTTGAAGTTCCGGGCGGAAACGACATGGGGCGTCTCTTAATTCAAAACAAACACGAATACGAACATGTGAATTCGAAACAATCAGAGGCGACGAAATATACAAAACATTGCCCGGCGCTCAATTCTCTATTGATATTACGAATGTTGTTCGCAAGCCAATTAATAAAACGGCTGCTCTTCGTCTCGGCGAATTCGCCTTCTGTCATGGCTCGGCTTTGTCAGACGAGCGATAACTAGGGATGATAGTCAGTAGAGGATCCTATCTCGGGAAAACAGTATTTCCCTGAGAACTTTACAGGCTGAAAAATATTATTAAATCGGTTTTCTTCCAAACATCAAGTCGAGCGTGAATTTGGAGTTTTCAAAGCGAGAATCGTCTCTCGTTTTTTTGACTTCAAAGAGATGGAGCACGTCTTCCTTATCAATTGATAAGACCTGGAAATGTGATCAGTCCAATGCAATGAAGTTAGGATCTGTATTAGTAATCCAATTTATGGTCATTGTAAATGGACAATCTGTGGACAGAGGTTGAATGAATCAAATCCAGGACATTTTGTCATGAATTGCAACTCAGGTGAAACATTTTGATATAACTCGTTGTCAGTATACCACGTTTCTGAGAATACTCACCAATTTAAGCATGAATCCTGCTCATTGACTTTCGCTTAAAATGTTTGCGGATTTCCCCCGTTTAATCCCAGTATCTCAGCAATAATTTAGAGTATTTACCTACCCTGAACGGCGAGTTAGTATCGTCTCCAAAGATTACCATAGACTTTTAAGCTTCTCCTTTGAGAATGCAGATCACCGTCACCAGACAGGGAATGTTATACGGTTTACGCGTGATTTATAAGTTTTGTCATGTCAAGTTCGAATTTATCAGTCACATTAATCTAGACCATTTTTTTCTGTTTTTTTATTTTTTTTTAGCTGAACCAATTCTGTCGACGCGCAGAGGCAGCATTGTGGCTTGTGGGAAAGCGACATCACTTGTGCTATGTCTCTTTACGCAACCGCAAACACCTCTATTAATTAATGATGTCAGAATCTGATATAACGTATTTGTCTCATGCAAAGGTTGAATGATTAAAATCACCTTTGTCTAATCCGTTGAGTGCGATACGGCGAGCTTCTGCATGTTTCAAAAGACGACCACCTTTGTGAGATGAGTCGTGTACCGGTGTATAGCCATAATGACATCTCAAACCAATATCATGCATGTATGAGAGAACTCAATGGTTTTAAGGTATCATATGAATGCCTAAAAATGATCAATCTTTGAACAATTTTGACGAAAAACCAACATTTCCATGCAATTGACCTTGGCAATAATGTTTATGCTGATAGAGAGCTATTTCATCACATAAAATCTAATTTTGCAGCTAAGAAAATATCTGCATTATTAACGTCATACATAAGAGTTTTTTCCTATACCGGTAATGTAACTTATTCTTCGGAAGCTAAATCGTAGCCATTGACAAGAATAATACATTTCCATGCAAACGTTTTTATAAGATATTGCAAAATAAGAATGCTAAACCAGAATAGAGCCTACAGTCAAATTGTTCAACGTGAATATAGGAAAAACATCAGTATATAGCACTTGTCCCTATTACAAACATCAGTATATAGCACTTGTCCCTATTATAACACTTGTCCCTATTTTTAATTAACACTTTGATAACCTTGTACAGAGAAAGAGGACAGAGGAGAAGTAAGTATTTGTAACATCGGCCTGAATCACGAATGATTGATGTAAACGAATTGAGAGAAAAAATACCGTCTCACACGTTGAAAGGCCCTTCGATTGGAAAACGTTTTAAGTTCTCGTAAAATCTGAAATCGAAACTTGTATCCCCGAAATCGAAACACGGATCGAGTACAACAATAGGCTTGGGCTCTCAGAGATATTGATATAGGGTGGTAATTTCATTAGCGATAAGAAGATCGTGTAGTTGTATCAGATGTGTTGAGGATTTATCCTCATCTGAGGGTCTGATAACAGATTAATAAGACTATCTTTGGCTTATACTTAATTACCCTCACTGTCAGAGGGCTTTTGGTGATAGGAGCTTTACACCCGCACTTTAAATGAAAACCCTTTTCTATAGGACGCTGTGTAATACGTCAACAGAACTGTTATTGAGAGGTTCATTAGCTTACGACCCGAACCGACCAGATGCGAATGACATTGGAGAAGGAATAAGAAAGAAATCGTGGCGGGATTCCATGGAATTTTAGACAACGACACAACGATGAAGTGTCACATTGAAATAGTAGCCGCGGGAGAATCAATGGATGATTTGTCCGTGATTGGAGGGGGCCCGTCATGACGACTGTATCACAATGTAGATATATGGCCCCTTGTGTAAGGGGTCAAGCGCATACATCCATCGGTCACTCACAAAACTTCAATTGGTCTCGCCTATCTCAAGATCTCATTCACTGTCCGCAATTAAGAAGATAATTAAGACTTGGGCTAAGGAATTTAAGGAGAACAGCGATTCTGGGAATCTAGAGAGGATATTCAGGGATGAAGGAGTAATTAAGATACAAGTCTGGAGTAGACATCGATTCTTAAAGACACGAGTGTTATGTCGGTCCTCTTACTTAATGTCCACGTCGCTTATTAAACTGTTATTTCCTAGTAATTGATTATATCTGTCATCTGCGATCAGAAAGCAAGCGTGCTCAGATTTTACCATTATCTTGATTCGCCCGTGTCAAGTGTCTCTGGACGAGGTTTTACACTGGCACACGTATTCTCTTCTCTCCGGGAGCCCTTGTGCAGGCAGTGTAGCGATCTGGTTTCACACCGTCAATCCGTCATGACGTTTAAAACGGTAATTGCGGTTTTCAACGCGAGGTACAAGTGTAGCCGAAACAACAAATTCATTGGAAATGTCGTCTTTGGCGAGAAATCGGGGTGTTGATGAGATGGAGCGTGACAAGGCTCTCGATGACGTCCGCGTGCTCGTCTTTCGATGAAGTGATGCGGTGAAGTTCAGCTGGATCATGCAGACAAATTATTATTAATTCTTTCTAATTATAATATATCTATAGAACTAAACGGCGCAAGTATGTCGTATCTTTTGTGAAACTAGACACACCGCACGAACAAGCCAATCCAAAGCTTCGTTTAAAACCTTAATGAAATGGAGATAATTAGTATTCTGTTTTGCCTTTTCTCATCTTGGTGTCATTCTGCATGTTCTGAACTGGTAAAACTGATCGCTAAGTTACAGCTAATATGAGACTCGAAATATTACTCAAGCACTAAGCAATTAACTACAGCAGAGTTTTATTTTAATTGTACGTTCTTATCAATGACTATGATGGTCCGGATGACAACATCATATTCAGGCCTTACTTTCACGTCGATTATGCGACAAAAGACAAGATAAAAGATACTAACAATACTACATGTACTAGTGTATTCCGCGCTATGAACTACCTGATAGAGCTAGCTTCCTTCAGAGTGTATATATTCTGTAAGAAAAAGCATGTTGATGTTTTATGTGTTGAAATGTTGACATATAAGGAGTTGATCAATACACATGTACTACGCTATACCAAGATTTTGCAGTCTTTTCTCCATGTTGTCTAGCATATGTCTCATAGTGTACAGGAATACGTGTCCGACAGTGATAGCTCGGATATATACATGGAAGAGAATAGAAAAATGATATCAGTAATATTCATCACAAAACATAGATATGGATATAATGTATATACATCCACACCTACATATCCACACCTGTACACCCACATATACAGATGCACATCTACATATAAACATCTGCATATCCGCACCTGTACACCCACATATACTGATCCACATCTACATATAAACATCTACATATCCACACCTGTACACCCACATATACAGATGCACATCTACATATAAACATCTGCATATCCGCACCTGTACACTCACATGTTGTCTATGAGACATATGCTAGACAACATGGAGAAAAGACTGCAAAATCTTGGTATAGCGTAGTACATGTGTATTGATCAACTCCTTATATGTCAACATTTCAACACATAAAACCCACATACACAGATCCACATCTACATATAAACAACTACATATCCACACCTGTACACCCACATATACTGATCCACATCTATATATAAACATATACATATCCACACCTGTACACCCACATATACAGACCCACATCTATATATAAACATCTACATATGCACATATGTACATCCACATACACAGATCCATCTACATATAAACATCTACATATCCACACCTGTACACCCACATACACAGATCCACATCTATATATAAACATCTACATATCCACACCTGTACACCCACATATACTGATCCACATCTACATATAAACATCTACATATCCATACCTGTACACCCACATACACAGATCCACATCTACATATAAACAACTACATATCCACACCTGTACACCCACATATACAGATCCACATCTATATATAAACATCTACATATCCACACCTGTACATCCACATATACAGACCGCATCTACATATAAACATCTACATATGCACATATGTACACCCACATACACAGATCCACATCTACATATAAACAACTACATATCCACACCTGTACACCCACATATACTGATCCACATTTATATATAAACATCTACATTTATTTTGTGAAAATATCAGTTTTAAAATTTATTTTTATATTTTGTTATTATATATTTACGAATGGAGAGTTAACAGAATCGAAGTATGTATTAACAAATAAGTTAATATGTATTTATTCTAGTGATATTGCCCTTAATTAAACAAACTCACACCAAAGCATATTTAGAGGTTTGGATGAAGACGGCCACGGCTTTATTGGCTAACTTACATGGTATAGTGTACCAAATCCCAGCGGCCTGATATATACTTTTAGTGCTGACCGTCTGCTATGTAATGACACATCAGCAACCCCCCAGTATGATACATATTTTGTTTCATTAGATACCGTAGCACCCACGCTCCTAAACCCTAGGAGGGGTGACAACATAGAGTGATCAGCACACACTTACCGCTACCCACACCCACACTGGGTAGACAACACGTCCCTCGGGAAACACATCGAATGGACAGCCACATAACCGGATGCCCCGCGGGAATTCGTCAAGGTGGCACCCACCCACTCGGGAAACACATCGAGTGAAGATCACACATCACGTAGACTGCACGTCCCTCGGGAAACACATCGATTGGACAGCCACATAACCGGGTGCCCCGCGGGAATTCGTCGAGGTGGCACCCACCGAATGAGTTCTATCTCATATACAAACTTTCCTAACTGAAACCCCTATCTGCCCGCCAGAATTCGGCCGCGTACAGTAAAATGTACATGACAAAACCGATGAGAAAGCCGTGACATTGGTGCACACATAACTGTTCAATGTTACAAATGTATTCTTTGAACCATGTCAATCGCGAAAGCGTACAATAAATTTGGCAACTGCAAACTGTTTCGACGAAATCTTTAACTCAGGAGATTCCTTCCTAGTTCCAGCACTTGCTCTTCGTACCTACAAAAATATAAGAGAAGAGAAAAACAGCAGCATCTATTCTCTTGAGCCAGGGCATACACCGAGTCTACAAATATGATAGATACATAAACCAGAATATTTCATCACAGCTATTGTTCTGCCCAATATAAGATACCCACGACAGCTGGGCCCACATTATGCGTGCATTTTAACTGCAATAGACAATACTAATTAATTTTCTAAGTCAAGGGTGGGCGGGAGGGAAATGTGAAGACGAAATTAATCGTGTGTGTGTTCCACAAAACCCCGACGCGAGAGGCCGATGAATTCAAGGACCCCCCCAACAGGAACAATTGCCTATGCAATTCAATCATGTGGCGACAACATGACAACTGCGCAGTCTATCACACCAAGGGAGGCTACTCTTACCAGTAAATCTCACAACTCCAACTGGGCAGGCAATACAGAATAAAGTGGTTTATCTTTAAAGGATAAACAGTATTATTCTAGTGATATTGCCCTTAATTAAACAAACTCACACCAAAGCATATTTAGAGGTTTGGATGAAGACGGCCACGGCTTTATTGGCTAACTTACGTGGTATAGTGTACCAAATCCCAGCGGGCTGATATATACTTTTAGTGCTGACCGTCTGCTATGTAATGACACATCAGCAACCCCCCAGTATGATACATATTTTGTTTCATTAGATACCGTAGCACCCACGCTCCTAAACCCTAGGAGGGGTGACAACATAGAGTGATCAGCACACACTTACCGCTACCCACACCCACACTGGGTAGACAACACGTCCCTCGGGAAACACATCGAATGGACAGCCACATAACCGGATGCCCCGCGGGAATTCGTCAAGGTGGCACCCACCCACTCGGGAAACACATCCAGTGAAGATCACACATCACGTAGACTGCACGTCCCTCGGGAAACACATCGATTGGACAGCCACATAACCGGGTGCCCCGCGGGAATTCGTCGAGGTGGCACCCACCGAATGAGTTCTATCTCATATACAAACTTTCCTAACTGAAACCCCTATCTGCCCGCCAGAATTCGGCCACTAGAATGTGTCTAAACACATTCACCCACCAAGAATTCTACCTGCCTATTAATTTATTTAGTTTACAAATGCTTGAAATCATTCGCTCTGAGAATGGCAAATACTAAGGAATTGCGCATCCTACTTAAACCTAAAAGGTGAATTTTTGTTCCAAATGCCGTGACCACTATATATGGTTAACACGTTTTCATGTTGATATGAATGCACACTTGAACAGACTGCGAAGCACGATTCTTACTGAACTGCCACTGGCAATGCCAAAATGTAGCTATGTCATGCTTACTTACGGGTGCTCTTATTGGTTGGCATTGGCGTGAAACCCGACCACTTTCAAGTGTTCGATAACAGGCCCATTTATAAACATCTACATATCCACACCTGTACACCCACATATACTGATCCACATCTACATATAAACATCTACATATCCACACCTGTACACCCACATACACAGATCCACATCTACATATAAACAACTACATATCCACACCTGTACACCCACATATACAGATCCACATCTATATATAAACATCTACATATCCACACCTGTACATCCACATATACAGACCCGCATCTACATATAAACATCTACATATGCACATATGTACACCCACATACACAGATCCACATCTACATATAAACAACTACATATCCACACCTGTACACCCACATATACTGATCCACATTTATATATAAACATCTACATTTATTTTGTGAAAATATCAGTTTTAAAATTTATTTTTATATTTTGTTATTATATATTTACGAATGGAGAGTTAACAGAATCGAAGTATGTATTAACAAATAAGTTAATATGTATATATTTCACGTTGAAATGTTGTATACGCATTAATCAATAAAAAAAGTATTTTCTTTTCACTATGTTGTATAGTATATCCCATATATTATTAATAGAGTCGTTTCTTTCTTCCTATGTTCATATAAGAAAGTATGGAATTGTTAGACTTTTCACAATTTCTCCACTACTGAAGGTAAATCCTTCTCTCTATAGGTTACTGAAGGTAAATCCTTCTCTCTATAGGTTACTGAAGGTAAATCCTTCTCTCTATAGGTTACTGAAGGTAAATCCTGCTCTCTATAGGTTAAACTCTCAGATAATCAAATACGACAGACAATTCTTAACAAGAAGAGACAGCGAGTTGAAACTAACGTCGCGTTCTGCAATCTTTCAGCTATATAGCGAGAAGCAATATTAAACTCTATCTAAGGACATTACCAATCTATAAAACAAAAAATACTAACAATGGACACACAAAACACATAAAAAATCACACTAAAACTGATCTCACAAATCAATCGCTGTCAAACAATCCACAATCAAATCTCTTATAATTGTTTGTGTCCTCTGAAAGCAGTTACCCTATACTTAGCAGTAGGAACAGCAAACTCGGTCTCAAAGTCCCAAATATTCTTTTCAAGTTTACCAGACCCGGGCATTTACAAAACCTGTAACAAAGTCTCTTTCCACCATAACATCATCATCACAGTACCACACAATGTCTGTTCATTCGAGCCAGTGTGAAGAGGAGCCAGATTTGCGCGATGTCCAGACTGCTCGACAGTCTGCACACTGGATAGTCTCGGGAGTGCCTTGAGAGGTGTTAACACCAACGACATCATCTCCCTCTTTCACATTTGGACAACATCACGCACAACCGTACTCTTTGTACAAGACGCATAAGTTAATCAGTTTAGCTGTACTCGTATGTGACACGACGCGAGGGACAACCGGATATTTTCCCATCGCACGCGACACGACATCAATCACAGAAACAGTAACCGTATCACAGAATTTCAACACACTGCCCGTGATATCACCCGATACCAACCCGCTAAGCCACTCTCGAGGCGACTGAGTTTGACCAAATGCTCGAATGCCATCTAACTCAAAACCTGCATTTACAAAAATCACGAAAGAAGACCGGCGACCCAAATGGCCCCAAGGCTACTACACGCACAATATCAGGTCTACCGTCATATTAGACGTCACGATCTACACAATTAAACAAAGGTAAGTCAAAAACAGCATAGGGTAATCAACGGGCAAGATGTAAATGAATGCAGACACGATTACTACTAATGGGCTCGAAATGGTGTACGTGAAAGCTCATGGACATAATGAGCTCAAATTCAAAATGTCAAATTTACAGATTTGATGAGACGTTAATATCTCACAAGTATACGCATAGAATTTCACACACAATTCGACACTTTCACAGATTAATAGTACAAAAATCCAGACTACACTCAACGTTAATCCAACCTGAATCGGCAACCTCGACGGTTCAAATTAGAATGCTTAAATACAGACCCCCCATTATATCGACGATTCAATCGGCAACGATTTGGTGTAATTACAAGCGTCTAGTCCGTCATCCATAATTCAGCCGTCGTCCATTAGAGAATATCCGCGTCCATAATCCAAAGACCTATTCCATATTCCATATAACAGTATTAGCACCAAATTCAAAAAGACAATCATAGTATACATAAACATAGGCTTGTTTCCTGCAAGAGAGAAGCGGTCAACAGTTTTCAATGATGCCGGCAAGACATCATGATGTTCCAAAAATATCAAATCCGTATCGCTGATCAGTATTCTTAATCCATAATTCGTTGTAAAGTCGTCATCTAAAGAATGATGTATCTCAGCCACGCTCACGAAATATAATTGACAAAGGATCTGCTGCAAGTTGTATTGTCAGTCTTTTGTCCAGGATATTACCTTTTCAATGGGAGGTCTTACACCAAAGTCTTGCCATTCAATTCTTTAAAAACAGTCATGTGATCAAAATGGCCGTCAAAAAGTAGTCAAATGAACAAACATGGCGACTGTATGCATGATCCTTGTTAGTCAAATGTTTTGTCCTTGCACCATGATCAACATTCCCGAACCGGTGTTACAACCGCAGATTATAAAAAAGCCTTGTATTTTACTTTCTGAAATTAAACGCTTGGTTACCGGTTACTATGGTAACCATGTTTCTGTAACAAAGTCTCAAAAGTGTTATCATGTAAACACGAAGAGAATCAGAATTCTAAAAAGTTAGAAAAGAAGATACGCCATTATTTATTTATCTAGTTATATGTATTTAACTGCGTGATACCATCAAAGCTCATTGTTCCAAAAATATTTGAAATATAATTTACCGGCAACTAACAGGAAACAGAAAAAATCTGTAAAATTTGAAACTTTACTGAAATGAATCGCTATTATGTTATCGAAATATTCAAAAGTCAGTAGTGTGAAAATGTGAGTCTCGGGTGACGTGGCCGGATCAGGTTTTAGGGTATTGAGAGAATCGGAATTGTCGTCATCATCAGAAGTGACGTAATGTTAATCTCAAAGATTAAGGTCAGAGATCAAGGTCAAACATTAAGATCACGGATGTAGGATGCAAGAAGCAGGGTGCAAAATGTTTGCTAGTTGTAGAAGGATTGGCGATATTGGAGCAGGAGCAATGGAAAATGTGAAGGGTGCACACATGATCAGGATAAGGTGACTATTCGTAAAGAATTGTCTGCTGATTACCTAATCTCGCTATGTCACTTGATTACATATAACACTTCGAGAATTAATACAAGGATGACAACTGGAGATTAATACTTAATCTAGGTATATTATTACGTAACATCTTGCTTATAACGTCACGGAGATAACTTAATGACAGATGCAATGATCACTTTATACAAATAGCCAAAGCAGTGTAATCGTATGCTATCAACTATAAGAAATATGATAAAAAAATAGTAGAAAATAATTCAATGCATGGTATAGTATAATAATATTTTATTACAACTGGTTACATAACATTTCAACACATCATTGTGGATAAATACATGTAATGTCATTAGAATATGTACAATTTACTTGCAATTATTCTTAATATTATTTCCTTTAATATTTCGAATCATCACTGTCCCACTCCGACACCGACTGTGTTCTCCCCATCTCCATTTTTCGAATAAATCCTTTCTACGTTTGATATACCGTTTGATAGCTTCCTCATAGTTAATATTGTATACATTTTGATATAAATATTTTCCACTAATAGTAAGTGATGGCATAATCATTACACTTTGGACGTTGTCTCTTTTCTATTGTTGGAATATAGTTAATCTTTGCCATTTTACCTGAATATTTTTCACTATGACCTCGCCTTACATAGTGTTGTTTCCTCTTATCAATATCTTCAACATGGTCCTCCTTTATAGAATCGATAAACATCTCTCCCCAGGCATAATTAACACAGCGCGGAGTATTAGTAGATTGTTCTATTTTCTGGGATGAATTCTCTCCTGTATTGTGTGAAGGGTATATATATTATTTTAGGCGGATTCCTCTCAACTTCTTTATTATTCGCGATCGAACCCTCACCCTGCTAAGACTCATCACGTTCGAACCAAGGCCGGGTAGATCTCGTATAAAATCTCGTCTCCAGTATTTACTAGTGTACAACTTGGTTAGTCTTGGTTTACGACTTGTCGATGTAACACTACGTGTAAATTTCCATTCAACCTTTTATATTCCCGAATATTCCGTTTAATGGAGACCCCAAATGGAAAATTAAATCTGGAGAAGAGATACGTTTTTATTACATGTTCATGAAAGTATTCCTACTGGTTGATGAGATATTGCGCTTCAAAGATGTTTGGGTCTGGTACAAATGGTATACAAATGAGCTTTGTTGATTGGAGCGATATGCAAGAGGTGGGAAAAATTGACGACGTCTGGCGACTAAAAAGCAACCCGACACCCAACATTCAGACCCGAGAATACGGAGGAATCTCGGACGTAGCCTTAGTATCTCAGCCGCGCTGTTATTGCAGCTGTTCATGTGGAGACTATGAAGTATCCACACGACCCCTAGCATCGGCTTAAGCGGAATTAGATGCGCTAGCTCGGGAGCTGTGATGACAGATCAGCTCAAACAACTCATCTGATGGTAAAAGATGAGCATCGTGGACGTCTGATGGAGTAAACGCCTTAACATGAGAAAATCTGGAAAATGCAAGAATACCTAGAAAAACTAACCTGTAAAATCCGACGTCGTACGGCTTAAATTTCCCACCGGAACAATAAACCTATATATATTTGTCGAGTTACGTGTACCTGTACATTTCACTCAGTGAACTATAGAGACAGTTGAATAGAAATGTGATCGCCTATTTTCTTTTACATTTCATGAACATCGTGTTGATAGATTATTGGATATCACTCTCGTGACTTGGTTATTAATAGTTTCAGAAATAATATGTTTACCATATCGATCGGTAATCAAGCTTTATATTCGAGGAACTTTTTTATGAAGATGAATCGCATAGAGCTTTGTTAATCTATATTTAGTAATCAAGATTACACAACTCGCACAAATCATTAGTAACTTAGTAAACTGTTGCCTTGAATTGAATTTAATTGAATATTTATTAACCAAATGAGGTCCAGGCAAGTTAACAGAATATAAAAAGCTGGGTTATAAATTTCGCGGGATTAAAACCCCAGGGGGCTTGTTCTATCCCAGAATAAGTTATACAATGTCGTAAGGAAAGAGCAAAAGGCGCTGTTAAATACAATGGTGAAAAATACAAACCTCAGAGAGCTCACATAATCAATTTATATAGAATACAGAGACATGATATAATATAATATGTACAATTTTTCAGAAGAAGCTATCTTATAAAGGACGTAAAGTGAAGAAAAAATTCTTTTGCCAAGAGCTAATGTCGGAGACGTATATTTGACCGTCGAGACTGCCGGTAAATATAAGATGGTACAGACGTGCATACAAAAAGATGGCCAGTGTGAAAATGTAATTTATAGGTGCGAACAATGATAAGCGGTAAAGGTGGTTTACGCGAACTTAATTAATTTAAAATATAAATATCTTAATAAAGTGGTATAAATTAGCCATTATACTTGTACAAGGTGCGACTTCAATCGAAGCTTGAAAACAGACATAGATTGGCAGAGTTTAAAGTCTTGGGGAAGAGAGTTCCATATGCGTGGACATTTAGTTCTGGTGGAGTAGTATGATAAATTGGGGTGATAAGTGTGGAGTTGTCAGGTAATTATAGTGCCGGATGGCAATGATGAACACGGAACATGTTTTGTAGTACTGTATCAGGCGAAGCCATGTTATGTTAAAACTCCCGAATGTTAGCTATACAGAGCTAGGCGCAACATACAGAGCTGGCTGCTTCATAGCCGCATATTAAGAGGCGCATGCTGAAGGTATAGCATAGGCTGATACCACATCTCCCTTTTCTTAGGGTTAACATTAAACATGGAAAGTACATGTACTTAAAGTCTCTATAATACTTATTTGTTTTATCTTGAACATGTACCCATGTATGAAATTCAATGAATAACACATGTAACATCTGAAATAACTTCGAATAATAAAGTCTGCGTAAATCAAATGAACTGAACGTGTTGTTTACTTTAACGCTAACGAGAACTGTTGCAAATAACGCTTTGTAAGTCAACTCTTAAAAAACCCGAACCACTCTCCCCGTTGGGTATCATTATCTTTAGGGTCTTAAGTCTCTATGACAGGCTATATCAACACTATAGGTCCATCCTAGTTGGTGGTTTTGGGAGTCTACCCGTGCGAGTTCGGACCTCAGTAGTTGGTGACGACACTGGCACTGTTGACCGATGCGCCACACTTGACGATGAATGTGACACATTAGACTGACACGACACAATTGGTGATTGATGTGACACATTTGACTGTGACACAATTGATGGATGTGACACATTTGACTGAGGCGACACAATTGATCGATGAGACACATTTGACTGATGCGACACAATCGGTGATGGATGTAACACATTCTGTGGCACAGGAACGAGATGTTTTCTGTTCCTTATCACGATACCACCGCTGGTCTGTACGGTGTAGGAGCGTGGTGTTGACGCTTTATTAAGGACTGCACCCCTAGAATGTCTGGAATATGGGTCAGTGAGCCACACAGCATTTCCCGGTTGTAGTTCTGGAAGTGGTTGAGCGCGATGGCGTCGATTGTAGTTGCAGTCTGCTGATTTTTGATCTTCCTCTCCCTCAGTTGAACATTTTTGCGATCTGGCAGTTTGGGCGCAAGCTGTGATGGAAAGACTGGGACGGTCGTACGGAGTTTTCGACCCATTAACAGTTCTGCTGGGCTATACCCATTTGCGATTGGAGTAGCTCTGTAGGCCAGAAGAGCTAGGTATGGGTCTGTAGCTTTCTTCAACAGCATCTTGACTGTTTGAACTGCACGTTCGGCTTCTCCATTACTCTGGGGGAATCTAGGACTACTTGGCACATGGACAAATCCATACTGTTTCGCGAATTTGTCGAATTCTGCTGATGTGTACGGTACATTGTCAGATCGGAAAACTTCAGGTATTCCATGTCTGGCAAATATTGATTTCAAATGTTCAATAACACGTGGTGCTGACAGAGAGTTCAGGGGAGCAATTTCTGCAAATCTTGAATAGTAATCCACGACGATGAGGTAAGTTTTTGAGTTTAACTCAAATCATCATCCGAACGCATGGCACGATCATACGTAGAAACTTCTGCTCGTAGCCATGCGGTAACGGGTGCTATCTGAGTGTAATAGGGCGTTTCCCAAATGGTCACAACCGACTGGTCCCGTTACATCCGACATCGGTGCAATCACATTCATACAACGAAGACACACCTCCAGAAAGCGATCGATTGAAATGATCCCATGGTGGGCCTCGAAGTGCCCCCATCACAAAATAAAAAGCATATCATTTTCCTGTGGTCTGCCGCCGATTTTATTTTGTTTTCAAATATGTTAGGCCGTTTGTTTCTTAAGATAAACAAAGAAGCATGCTCCACTAGAGTGAGAAATAAAATAGCTAATTTGCACAACTTCGTTTTGGTCTCGCGTAGACTCCCCCAGTCTTGCGCCTCGTGAAACTGACATGTTTGCATGTGTGAGAAATATTTGAATACAGATAATTTCATTGGCTCGTTTAAATGGGGCCAACATTTGACCTCATGCTTTGGGAACAACTTTCGAACTGGATTATCTCCCTCTAGATAGACGGCGCCGTGTGAAATACATGCCGAATCACAGCGAAAATCTAAGGGTAGTGTTAAGTGAAACGTGAAATGCCCTTAGAAAGCTAAGATGAACTCAAATAGGTCAGATCCGACGACCTGCCAAGGTCGTTCTGGTATCTCTGTAGTCATCAAAGGTTCTGGGCGATTAACCGTTTCTTTACTGCAAGTTTCGCAGCTTTTCACTACAGTCTCGATCTGTGTACTGATCCCTGGCCACCAGTCGGATTGTTTAGCTCTCTCGCGCGTTTTGTTGATGCCGAGATGCCCTTCATGAAGTTTTCCCAGTATATCATTCCGCATACATGTAGGAATCACAATCCGACGGCCCATGAGTAGAAGATCTATTTGAACAGTCAGTTCGCCAGAAACCTGCCAATATGGTTTCAGCGTAGAGGACAGAGTGTTTTTCACTGGCCATCCTTCTCTGGAGAGTTTGATTACTTCCTGTAGGACTGGATCCGCTTTTTGCTGGTTCCGAATTTCCTGTAATCTGTCTTCAGTTGCTGGTAGACCTTCCATCACTGCATTTACGAAAAAGTCGGCTTCTTGTTCCAAATCTAGATCTGCTCGACTGGCACTAGTCGGTAAGGGAGCGCTTGATAGAGCATCGGCAGTGACGAGATATTTCCCTGGGGTGTGGTGCACTGTGAATTTGAATTGCATGAGTCGCATGCGGAATCTCTGAATGCGAGGAGGCATAGTGTCTAAGTTTTTGCTTGTGAGCAAAGGTACAAGTGGCTTGTGATCTGTCTCTATGTCAATGGTTTTACCAATGATGTATTGACTGAAGCGTTCACATGCCCAGGTTATGCCCAAGCATTCTTTTTCTATCTGAGCATATCTCGTTTCTGTGTCCGTTAACGAGCGTGAAGCATATGCTACAGGCTGAAACTGTCCGTTTGCCTGTTTTTGTAGTAAAACTGCCCCGAGACCGTACGATGACGCGTCTGACGAGATGCACGTTTCACGTTTCCATCATAGTGAGCCAATACTGGTGCGGATGAAAGCTCAGATTTCACGTCTGTGAATGCTTGTTGTTGGGGTTTGTCCCATGTCCACACATTATCCTTGGTAAGAAGGTCACGTAATGGTTTAGTCTTATCAGCCAAATTTGGTGCAAATTTTCCCAACTGGTTGGTCATTCCAAGAAATCTTCTGAGTTCTGTCGTATTTCTCGGAGGTGGTAAATCCACGATAGCCTGGACTTTGTCTGGATCTGCACGGATACCATCACCGTTGATGATGTGGCCCAAAAATGGGAGTTCAGGCTTGGAAAATTCGCACTTATCGTTGAGGGTTATGCCAGCTTCCTCAAGGCGATCCAGAACTGCAGCTAAGCGTTCGTCATGTTGGACCTGAGTTTCGCCTGCCACCAGCACATCGTCCATCAGACAAACCACACCTGGTAGGCCGTCTAGCGTTTGCATCATTTTCTTCTGAAATACTTCTGGTGCCGAGGTGATTCCGAATGGTAATTTGTTGAAGAAAAATCGGCCAAAAGGTGTAACAAATGTTGTCAGTAATGCTGATTCACTTGCCAAAATCCTGAGTTGGCGTCAAGTTTTGAGAACACTTTGGCACCGGCTAGCTGAGCTAGAGTTTCGTCGACTGTTGGCAGTGGGTGGATTTCTCTACACACACTTTCATTTAATTTGGTCAGGTCAACACAAATTCTGACTTTGTTGTTTGGTTTTGGAACCACTACCATGCCTGCACATCATTCAGTGGGTTGATCAACTGGAGATATCACACCTAATTTCTGCATTCTAGTCAGTTCCTCTCTAACTGCTGACATCAAGGGTAATGGAATGCGGCGAGGTGTGTACAGTGCGAATGGTTTCGCTCCCTCTCTCAGCTTGATGTGGTACTCTCCCTGGATGACACCTAGGCCACGAAATAGTTGTGGATATTTCTGTTTGTATTTCTCTTTTTCAGAAAGTTCATGAACTCGTGCAGCGAGATCAAGTGCATCTATCACTGGCCTACCTACTAGAGGGGTTTCTAGGTGTTTGACTACATAGACATCCTGTGTTACAGATTTGTCTCCCTTGGCTAGGATAGTGGAGAATTTACCACACACGTCAAGCAGTATACCGCCTGGCCCATACAACACTTTGGATGGGGGACTGAGAACACTATTACTGCCTGGTAATGATTGATACAGTTTTTCGGGAACCACTGTCACATCTGCTCCAGTGTCAATCTTGAATGTAACCATTGTGTTTTCCAGAAATAAATTCACTTTCCATTTGTCGTCATTGTTTGGTGTATTTATTTCTCCTGAAAGTGCGTACTGCATACTACTATTTTCATCTGATTTGTTCTCATGGGTTATTTCTCCTAAAAATGCGTACTGCATACTACTATCTTCATCTGATTCGTTCTCGTATGCTCCTACCACGTTCACGCTAGGGCGTTTCCAGTAACAAAGGGATGAAAACTGTCCTCGTTTTTTACACTTCCCACAAGTTGATGAAAAGGCTGGGCATTTTTCCTTTGGGTGATACGGAGAGCGTCCACAACGACCACAAGTGTTACTCCTGTTTCCATGGTAACGATTCTGAAAGTTTCCGCGTTGGAATGTTTGTTTAGACTTGGCACTGTCATAAGATACCCGTTTCTTTTGCCACGTCTTCTTTTTGTAACCTTGGGTTGCCAGTATTTACACTATCAACATTTCTGGATGTAGCACCTGACGCTTCAAAGTTATTACGTAATTGTGGTTGTTACTTTTTGACAGCTTCAGATTGTCGAGCCTGAGTCATGGCTTTTTCTAGAGTTAGTTCAGGGTCAAGCTGCAACTTTTCACTAAGTTTTGCGTCTTTCAAACCCACGACCAAATTGTCTCTTATCATTTGATCATGCAGGTCTCCATAGCCACATTTTTCTGCTAAACAGTACAAAGAGGTGATAAAATTGTCCACTGATTCACCTTCTTCTTGGCGGCGATTGTTAAATTTCGCTCGCTCGTAAATAGTATTCCGTTTTACGACGAAGTGTTGCTCAAATCGAGCTTTGACGGTTTCATAGTCTTTTGACTGTCCGCCAGTTAGATTGAACGATGTTAGGATATCGTCCGCTTCGTCGCCCATAGAGTAAATCAATGTGTTTACCTGCTTTTCTTTGGAATCCTCTGCGAGTCCCGATGCTTGGAGAAATCTGTCGAATCTTCTTATCCATTTCGGCCATTCTTCAGGCTGGCGAAAATTCAATTTGCTCCGGCGGGAGTAGTTGAAACGAGGCCATTTTTTAAAATGGGTTTTCTGTCTCTGTTTCACTGAAATAACTCACATAAGTTGTTTCCAAAGTTTGCTTGGGTTATAACAATCCCGATTCTGACACCATGTGGAGTTGTCAGGTAATTATAGTGCCGGATGGCAATGATGAACACGGAACACGTTTTGTAGTACTGTATCAAGCGAAGCCATGTTATGTTAAAACTCCCGGATGTTAGCAATACAGAGCTAGGCGCAACATACAGAGCTGGCTGCTTCATAGCCGCATATTAAGAGGCGCATGCTGAAGGTATAGCATAGGCTGATACCACAGCTTTCACCCTACAGTAGAATGGGTCGACTGCGCATGCGCGATGAGTAGAAGTATAGAAAGGGCACGCGATCTCCCTATCCCTATAGGTGTGGCGCGGGATAGGGTGGGCCGAGAGACCTGGGGTTTTCGCTACCTGAGATTCCATGGGCCAGACTTGCACCCTACAGTAGAATGGGTCGACTGCGCATGCGCGATGAGTAGTGCGCGATGAGTAGTATAGAAAGGGCACACGATCTCTCTATCCCTATAAACTAACCCATAGGGGTGAATGAACCCATGGGGGTGAATGAGCCATGGGGTGAAATCCGTGGCGTATGAGGGTCGGCTCATGTGGGTTTCACTTCTTAAGGGTCGGCTCATGTGGGTTTCACTTCTTAATCCGTGGCGTATGAGGGTCGGTTCAGATCCCCTGAGGGCAGTGGGTGGGTTCAATGAAAGCTTGTTGCTATAAAACCTGTATAATAATGTCATTGTGTAAAAATGCATAGATCGCTGCGTGGCAACAGGGGTCTGGCCAACTTTGCTTGTTGAATCTGGCAATTTATGGAATACTCTGTCTATGCTGGTCAAGAGAAACACTCGTTTTGGGGAATATATATATTCACTTACTCTATGGTCAAATTCAAGAATTTAAATCTGGCATTTACATTAAACCTGATATACCAAGTAAAATAAAGCAAGATAATCAACTTCAAGATTGTCATCTTCAAGATATTCAACTCTCAGGATTTCACAGCTCAAGACAAATGTGAATTTGAGAACAAAAATCTCAATTCGAATAGAGAAAACAGGACAACATTACTTTCAAATAATTTATTCAAACAGCGCATGCACCCTCGACCTAGTAATCTAGGAAAGAAGGATCTGTTTATTTTTCTCGAAGTATAATTCACAATAGCTCAGTCATCAGCAATAGAAGAAATTATAAAACATAGCAGAAAATCTCACAGAAAGATTCGTAAAAAATATCCGATAAATTACAACAATAACAACAACTCGGTTCATACTCCATGTAAGGATCACGAGACAATGCATACAATAGCCAAGTCTGGAGACAACAATATGTCTAGACTCTGCACAGAGACTCAGACAATAGCTGGATCTACCTATAAAGTTCCCTATGGAAAAGTTAATTATGTCACGCAAAAGACTCTATTTTTATAGACTTCATATAATCGCCAAAGTCGTTATGATTTCATAATTTGTGATGTAGTGTATGCATTAAAGAATCCTAAATAACGTATCTAAAATTCAGTGGTCAATTTGCTGTTCTCCAAGAACTTGCTGGCCATTTGTTCGCTGGTCGTTTGGACGAGTGTTGGATGACTTTGGTAATAGGATACGACGATTCACCACCGAATTTTTTTTTGTAAATCCCATTTTAAACTTAAAATATTAAAGATATTGGTAGGACAATACTATCACTATTTCTCACTTAAAGTATGTCACGATCTCTACAGTACAGAAAATCAGTCTGGAGAAAGATCAGATGTCGACCGTTGATAATGTCGATGTTGAGACAACCGGAGATTTCGTTATGCACGACCGAATGACAGGCAGTGTGCAGATGTCACGGAGAGGGAACGCAACTGTAATGCACACGTCAAAATCGACAGACCGCTGGCATAGTACGGTTTGACGACAAAAATAGGATTGTAAAATATATACCAATGTCAGTCAAAACGCATTCAGTACCCACTACCCATTGCAAATGAAAAAATTAATAATTAATAAATAAAAATAAAATAAAACAGCCGTTCCCAAATCCCGAGCGATATCCAGTCAAAGTTGGAGAAAATGTACCGAATTTCTTATATGCAAATCAGGCCATTAACGTCATAGGTGAGTGCTATCCAGTATAATTATATAGCGGTACTATTTTTTCGAGGTATCTTTACAGAATCCGATGAGCTAAATTTTAAACCTGGTTACTCCGTACTTCTATATTTATATATTGTAATTCTTTGTTTAACCTTTTCATAGATGAATAGGATATTAAAGCCAAACGCTTACTAGGATGACAACCGACTATAACCGGAGGCCGCTTACCATGATGACAAACGACTGTAACCGGAGGTCGCTTACCATGATGACAAACGACTGTAACCGGAGGTCGCTTACCATGATGACAAACGACTGTAACCGGAGGTCGCTTACCATGATGACAAACGACTGTAACCGGAGGTCGCTTTCTAATATTCCAATTTGTTACGGCTAATATTGAACCCTGTAGGAAAATAAAACCTTTGCTTTGATAACTGCTTGGAGTTATTTACCTAACAATGACAGTTGTTTTTCATAAAATGGATGCATATTTGCGCGAAATTTCACCAGAACGTTTCATTATTATGGGCTGAGATGGCGAGAAATAAAATTCGGCCTAGGACATTATAAAATCCCATTAACACACAGGCAAAAAGTTATCATCATAAATAAAACTTTGGTCTGTCAAATTTTGGCAACATTACTGAGTATATTTTCGCGAAATTTTCGGAATTTGGATGTATGTTTGAATCATATGTAGACCATATATCGTTGTATGGATAATGTAAACAAGAATATTATCATGATATGAACAATTTTAATCACTGTATTGATATCTTCACGGTTATATTATTCTATAATTGTCTTCCACAGGTCTCGTGGTCCACGCGGATGATCTAGTCATATCTGTCGTCTTCAAACTATGATAGCTTCGTCGAGCCACTGATGATGTAGTGTGTGGACGCCAACTAGCGAGTTTCAGATGTCTTGAGGTGCAAGAGATGTTATGAATAATGTGTATGACCATGGACCATATACTGACACTGTCGGGGTATGATCCATGGTATGACATATTCGTCTTTTCTCCAGCATAATTATTCATATTATTGACTTTATTTCGCAACGGTTTAAATTTTACCCAATCTTTCGACTTCTCATTTCTTTGCGTTAAGCGAAGGTTTATCCCTGGGACGTATGGTATCAAATAGATCTTGCATCAAACTCACCTCATCAGATGGCATCATCTCAGCTGTCAGTGTATATATCTATATCAGTACATTGCCGGAGGTCATTTCCCGTATAGTGTATAGGACGTAGTTAACCACGACTGACGATAACAGTCGGGATAAACCCGACTAATGAATTTCGACATTTGGTACGCGATATCTGCATGACCCCATAGTTATCCTGGGTTTCAGAGAAACCGGTCAATTTGTTGGAAATTTAGAGAGCAAAATAAGAAAAATCGGAAGGGAAAGAGGAAAAGGTGTATTCCATAGGACTTTGTTAGCTGACACGTAGCTGACGTAGTCCAACAATTAAGAATATTGGGAGAATTAGAATACTGGAAAGATGTACACTTTTATAAATTACCGTTATTTCACAGTAGATATATGTTGTATATTTATAGTATGTTTAATTGTAAACACATTAAATTGTAAACTGAACTGTGATATTTCTGTGACATCAACTGGAATGGGTATAAACTGCGCACAAACATAAGATAAAATTCCTGTTTTCTCTGAACGAAGGTTGATATCTTTGCACACGAACGCTCAGTTACAGGAAACATCTGACACCTGCGTTTTACAACTTTCAGAGCATTATCAGAACAAGGTTATACTAATAACACAATTGTCGCAAAGCGGGCAGGCGACTGCATGCAGAGTCAACCGCTATTGTTGCAATTGCGACATTAGCTGGCGACTCCCCATGCAGAGTCGACCACTAATGACGCAAATATGACAATTGTGTCATTAGTGGTTGTTATTCTAAGTATTCTAAAATCAAAGATTTAGTCATACATCATGGGTGATATGTTTTTGCCTCAAATGAGTATTGGTTCCCAGCTCATTATACGCGAACGAGCAATGGCCATTACGACCTTCCAGTTACCTATACTCCTCCACGGAATCGATATTGTAGATAACGGTGCCACTTTATTATTACTAGGGAGATCGCGTGCCCTTTCTATACTACTCATCGCGCTCTACTCATCGCGCATGCGCAGTCGACCCATTTTACTGTAGGGTGCAAGCCTGGCCCATGGAATCTCATGTAGTGAAAACCCCAGGTCTCTCGACTCACCCTATCCCGCGCCACACCTATTCGACCCGCGTGCCCTTTCTATACTACTCATCGCGCATGCGCAGTCGATCCATTCTACTGTAGGGTGCAAGCCTGGCCCATGGAATCTCAGGTAGTGAAAACCCCAGGTCTCGCGACACACCCTATCCCGCGCCACACCTATTCGACCCACCTGCTCTTTCTATACTACTCATCGCGCATGCGCAGTCGATCCATTCCACTGTAGGGTGCAAGCCTGGCCCATGGAATCTGAGGTAGTGGAAACCCCAGGTTTCTCGCCCCACCCTATCCCACGCCACACCTATGCGACCCGCTGTGCAGCGAGTAAAGCGGAGGAGGAGGAGGAGTAGGAGGAGTAGGACACGCCACGGATTATACTAGGTAGATAGATACAGTTTAAAGGATGTTAAAAAACAGTAACTGTAAATTACAGTGCAACCTAATTTAAAGTTGATTGCCTACTAACAAACGGTAATTGTAAAATACGGTGCAAGATTTTACTGTTGAATATACTGGCACCTTTTCTGCCAATTTACGGTGCGGTTTATAACCGTGTAGCTACAGAGTGAAATATGAATGACCCCAGGTAGATAACGTGTATATTGAGAAGAGAGATACTGGTGGAAACAGATGAGACAAACTACAGTTGGTCAACTCCAGTTCTTGAGTAAGCGTTTGAAGTATCGCACATGTTCTGTCATTCAAAAAGCGGCGAGATCATCGTTCCAAATCTTTACAAAGACTATATCCAGGTTATTTTGTATTTCACACGGGCTAGAGTTAATATGTCCTCTCCACTACTAAGATTACAAAATAATTCTTTAACAACCAACATCTTTTGAACTGGAGTACGAAGGAATGGTTGTCATTTGGTAGAGATCAGTTTATTGTACACGCTGCGAAAAAGAAATATATGCAGATTTAACTACTGATTTTCTGCCAAGCTCCAAATTAGACGACTAATGAAAATACCCTTTAATTCCAAGTGCAAAGGCTGAAGAACTGGAACACTCTGATGAGAAAATATTAATTCAGTTCAAAAGTGTCGAAGTATTTCTGTTGTGTTTTACTATAAGCTTAGCTACACGTTATTGGATTATTGGATGCAATTATTGAGAATGAATGTAACATATTGTTGAGTAACGTTCACCGTTTGTATTCGCTTATAAATATGTATACTTATTCAGTATCAACGAATTTATTGGATAAAAACTGACTGGGAAATGATTTGTTCTGTCGGTAATATAGTAAATGTGTATTTACACCAACAATTGAAACAAATAAGCAGTCCAGTAAATTATGCCTGGTCACGACTTTTGCTCAGGCTTTCAAAGTACAAATATTCCAAAAAAGTAATGCCCAAGGAAATAATAGAAAAATTAATTGTATGACCGACTAAGGTCACTTTTGTGAAAGTTATTAATCTATGTAAATGTGAAATACATGTTTCACTGAATAAAGATTTAAATATCATGTTTGGATGAGAAATAATTCAGATGGTCAGAATATATTTCTACCCAGGACGGCTCCTTGATTCTTGGCTCGAAGATTTCTGGAATTCAAGGGAACGAAAACGCAATACAACGCAGGCTGTATCATGATTCCTCGAAAATGAACATAGAATGATAATTATGATTTTTATGTATATATGGTTGTTTGTAACAAATATAACCATCCGTTTAGAACACTGAAATAAATGTGATATAAATGTGGGTGTCACCCGCCACCCATTTAACTGGCAAAATAAGTAGTGCACAGGAATGATATAATTCAAGTCCATTCACACAAAATTAAATACTGTATTCAAAATCTAATGTCTTTCAATAGCGCACATTCACAACTAAGAATAGTTGGAACTATCTCTTTCGCTGCATTAAATCACCGCCGTAGATGTGAAATGAGATATAATTTACGAGGAAATCCGAACATTGCCAGTAATGTTCTTGATCACAATATTTGTTGGGTATGACAAAAAAAGTTAACAGTTAATTTGAAGATGTTATCTAGGCGATTCGTAACAGTACAGATATGGGAGAAAAGTTGTACTCCCCAGACACCTAGCAAGAATCGGCACTGTTCCTCCTTGGGTGCAACCCACAACCCAAGTTCCCATGTCAGTTCACGTAATAATTGTCTCCGATAACTCGATGAGATGATTGGGATCTGTCACCCACACAGTGAAGGAAGAATCCTCCTGGAGGAATCCCTGTAATGTCATCGAGGTAAGTCTTGATCTGTGTAGAGAGCAACTGGGAATTGCCTTGGATGTGCCCATCTGGAGGATTTCGGCTCGAGTTTCGGGGTGATAGAAGAACCACATGCGATCTGGAAAGATAATCTATAGGTGGTAGCCGTCCAAGATACATATTGATCTAATCAATGTTCAGCTTAGTGCAGTAAATTCTTTGACTGCCATTTTGGTTGCATGCATGCAGGCAACCATCTGCACATCTCCATGATTTCTGACAAAAAGTTGATAAACAGTAGTTGTTTTCAATAAATATCACAGTAATTGTGGGCTATTAGCCTCTTTCAATTGTTTTTTCCAAGTTGAAAAACAGCTAGGTGCTAAAAAAATGCGACGCCTAAACCTGGAGGTTGGTTGACCGTGTGTATGGGACAGAATATGGGAGTCGAAACCCCGAGTACATACATCACTAATTGTCTGATATCTGGGTTTATTCCCACTGACGACAACCTCAGGCTCTCAGGATAAAGATTCCATGTCGATGACGGAATGTCATCAATGATACGATGAACAATGAATAAAGAATGCATAATATGCCGAATTGTAAATCATTGTATTATTCAATATTAGAAAATGAAAACTATCTGTAAGTATGATGAAACTGTGTTTGAAGCCCAGGGCTCAAAAGACATAACATCAGCTTTCTACGTTGTATTCAGCAATTATTAACTGTTAACTGCAAGAACGTAAGGCTTTACATCTCCTCCACGTGTCAAGAAATACATTTTATAACACAATGAGGATGAGAGAAAGGGCACCGAGGAATCTCTCAATATATATATGTAGTCTGGACTCATTTATCGGCATATAGAAATCAAATCGTATTTCCCTATCTAGTTAATGACGATATCGGATATAATAAAAAGCATCATTATTGAATATGAATGAATATTGAATGACAAACTAGACGCTTGTATTCAAAACTACATCATCAGTACGCCAAATGTAATATCAAGGTTGATCGACACGTGCATGAGACGTTTATGTATACGGGTGAAGAAATTAAAACTGGTCACTTGCCCGAAATGTTTGTCTTACAACAGGCCGCTGATCCTTCCATACAGTTCAGTCAGTTACATACATCATTGTGCCTGGTGACTTGCTGGGCTCCGTCAGCGACAATATGAGAGTAGTATATAAAAGGCATCTGGACCCTTATTGACCTACTTATGTGTCCCCCGGGTAAAATTGAAGGGGGTAATTGGTCACGTGACCATCACGTGACATCTGGGTCACATCCGGGAGAACAAATAAGTAGGTCAACACGGGTCCAGATCCCCTTTCCCTTGGCTAGTGGGACCCGCCACGTGCCCTCCCCGTTACCTCAAGTTTAAATGCACAACGGTCAATACGCCACCAGATGCTCTTCTATAATGGTCAATAAGCCTGCCCTTCTAAAGCATCAATGGAATGCACGTCATCAAACATGGTCCCCGACAATATCGCCAGCACTACGCCCACCATAAATGGCAAGTGGGGAACCCTCAGTTTCTCCATACAGGTTTCCCCAAAACCGTACTGGCTCGAAAAAAATACCTGAAACCATGGGAAGTAAGACTTATAGTAATAAACATAATCTATAGGTGCTCTACGATGTTATTATGACGACTCTAGGATCAGTGCGACCCCAGGGTCGAGCGTTTATTGTCCAGTAAATCTCCGCAAAAAATAAACATACAAAATGTCGACGCTGGCTGTTGGGATTCCCTTTTGACATTACGACATCGATCCTGCAGCCCTCTGGAGGCAAAGAATTAAGACGCAAATTCCGGGTCATCTCCCCTGATTCGTACATTCGCATACGGGGAATGCCTGTATGGGGTATACCGGTGGTCATTTTTTTTCTTGTGGATTTTACTATGGGTTGTGGGATCTTGTTTTCTTTGTCTCGAGCTGTAGAACACGATGGGAGGGGCATAGAAGCTAAGCGGTGTAATTTTTTTGAAAAGTTCACGGAGGTCTGGATAGGCCCATACTGGCGCACTGGACAATGTTGAAGCTAATGGGAAACCCACACATGCTCATTGCGGCATGGGTTGTGGGATCTTGTTTTTCACGTCTCACCACGTAGAACACGATGGGCGATTGGTTGAAATTTTTTGAAAAAGTCACTTTGCGCATGCGTAGTGGGTAAATAGCGCTGGGTGGACGTTTTGGGGTCGAGGGGGGCCCCTAATGGTTCGATTGGGTCGAGTGAGGTGTCATACTGAAGCATTCGTGAGGGAGCATCCGACGGGATGGGTGTGCCGTGGAACTGACTTCATTCTGCGCATGCGCAGTAGAAAAAGCGTGGAAATAGACGTTTTGGGGCCGAGAGGAGCCTCTATTGGTCCGATTGGGTCGAGTGAGGTATCAATGTGTAGTATACGTGAGGAAGCATCCGACGGGATCAGTGAGACGTGGAACTGACGTCATTCTGCGCATGCGCAGTAGCCAAAGTGTATGGAAATGACGTTTTGGGACCGAGTCGGGCCCCTAATGGTCCGATTGGGTCGGGTGAGGTATCAGTGTGAAGCGCGCCTCCAGGGCGATCAAGTCATGGAAAATTCGCTTGTGGGGCTTGTAAAATTCGGATTTGTCCCGAAAATATTAAAAGCGGAACAGGGACTTCACACCTAAACCATGGAGAATCATGGATATTTTGGGGCCAAAATGATCCAAATGAACGCAGAGTTAGTGCGAAAGTGAGTGCGTGCGTGCGTGCGTGCGTGCGTGCGTGAGTGAGTGCCCAACGTCCGTGAGGCGTGCCCAACGCCCGTCTTAACGCATGGACGCACTAACGTGCCCAACGCCCGTCTTAACGCATGTACGCACTAACGATGGTGAGTGAGTGAGTGAGTGAGTCAGTCAGTCAGACAGTCAGTCAGTCAGACAGTCAGTCAGTCAGTCAGTCAGTCACCCTATAGGTCCACCAAGTGGAGTAGGGCATCCCTATACGGTGACGGTGAGCGGCCCTACGGGATGTGGAAAGACGTCATAGCTCCGACAGGCGTTGTATGGTACTATAGCCAATGACAGCCCGCGTACGAGACTAGGCGATTACAGTATGTAAGCTTCGTCCCAGGAATTCCTCACGACATAGACGAACCGTATTATTTCGATTCCGAGCAGACCAACGTGGTAGTGCTCGATGACCTGATGAGTGCGGCCAATGACAATTCGAAAATCGCGGACCTAGTCACCAAGGGATCCCATCATCGCAATCTGTCCGTCATCTATCTGAACTGACTTCATTCTGCGCATGCGCAGTAGACAAAGCGTGGAAATATACGTTTTGGGGCCGAGAGGAGCCTCTATTGGTCCGATTGGGTCGAGGGAGGTATCAATGTGTAGTATACGTGAGGAAGCGTCCGACGGGATCAGTGAGACGTGCGCATGCGCAGTAGCCAAAGTGTATGGAAATGACGTTTTGGGACCGAGGCGGGCCCCTAATGGTCCGATTGGGTCGGGTGAGGTATCAGTGTGAAGCGCGCCTCCAGGGCGATCAAGTCATGGAAAATTCGCTTGTGGCGCTTGTAAAATTCGGATTTGTCCCGAAAATATAAAAAGCGGAACAGGGACTTCACACCTAAACCATGGAGAATCATGGATATTTTGGGGCCAAAATGATCCAAATGAACGCAGAGTGAGTGCGAAAGTGAGTGCGTGCGTGCGTGCGTGCGTGCGTGAGTGAGTGCCCAACGCCCGTCTTAACGCATGGACGCACTAACGTGCCCAACGCCCGTCTTAACGCATGTACGCACTAACGATGGTGAGTGAGTGAGTGAGTGAGTGAGTGAGTGAGTGAGTCAGTGAGTGAGTGAGTGAGTGAGTCAGTCAGTGAGTGAGTGAGTGAGTGAGTGAGTGAGTCAGCCAGTCAGTCAGTCAGTCAGTCAGTCAGTGAGTCAGTCAGACAGTCAGTCAGTCACCCTATAGGTCCACCAAGTGGAATAGAGCATCCCTATACGGTGACGGTGAGCGGCCCTACGGGATGTGGAAAGACGTCATAGCTCCGACAGGCGTTGTATGGTACTATAGCCAATGACAGCCCCCGTACGAGACTACGCGATTACAGTATGTGAGCTTCGTCCCAGGAATTCCTCACGACATAGACGAACCGTATTATTTCGGTTATGACCTGATGAGTGCGGCCAATGACAATTCGAAAATCGCGGACCTAGTCACCAAGGGATCCCATCATCGCAATCTGTCCGTCATCTATCTGACTCAGAATCTCCTCAAGGGAACGCTTCCCGAGATATTGCCTTGAACTGCCAATACTTTGTGTTGTTCTCCATTCCCATCGACAGAGCACAAATCCGTGTGTTTGGTAGTCGAATTTATCCTCAAAACATCGACCATTTCATGCAGGCGTTTCAAGGGGCGACAAGTCGTCCGTACGCCTACCTGTTCGCAGATTTAAAAGCCCACACCCCCGAAGATGGCCGGCTAAAGACCCATCTGTTACCCGGCGAGGGATCACCGCAACGTCATATACCCCTACACCATCCACCGAGTCCACACCTGGCAGCACCCGTCCAGCAGCAGCAACCCGCCCCAATACAGCGGATCTCCTTCATACCATCAGTCCCGGAATATCACCCAACCGTGAAGGACCAACCCAAACCCGTACAAGGGAATGAGCACAACGTGAACTCGAGGCTATGGAAGGATTTGTTCAAAGAAAGTATGGGTGCCGAGATGGGCGAGACGTTGAGGGTCACAGAAAAGACGTTTCACCGCAAAGGGTATTCGAAAGAGGAAGCCGCAATTTCAGCCGATAACACATTGGCACCCAGACTACGACGGGCTTTACGTCAGCAGTATGCCGACCTCGTGACCCATATAAAATTGCTGGACAAGGACCCCGTCCATATGGAAATCGAAAGAACAGCGTCGATGTTGAAAACCTCGGGCATGAACTAGAAAGCGGCGTATGTCAGCGCAATAGCACAAAAGAAACTTTTGTTCGAACGCATCATTAAGATCAAAAGCGTCTCACTATAAATAACCTACACGACACCATTCCCCTAATTTCACCATGAGCACTGCAGAGTCCACCTTGTTTGAACCTGACAACGAGGATATTCTAGCCGAAGCGTTACGTCGAGCCATTGTCGATGCTATAATTGATACAGCTCAAGGTGGATCCACCGTTCAGCACCAACGCATGCGTTATCATCTTATCACGCTCATAGATGACATTCAATGGGTGACACGGGTATGTCTTCTGCTGCATAAGGAACAGATAATACCCAATAAGGATACCAACACAACTACCCGTGCCCAGAATCTGCTGACCCTGCATGAGGCATTTCAAACCTTTATAGAGACGCACTGGAGACGGGAAATTATCTTCTTCAACCTCCAAAATAATAATGTCCGTCCATTGATGATCGACAATGCATAATCCGTTGGGATAGGACGTTAAGGTATTGAGACGGGCGTTGTCGGGCGTTACCGTCTATAAAAGCAAGTGTATTCTCAAAACGTGCACAGTCGACGTTCAACCATCAACATGGGTTATACAGGCTCTGATTGCGAACGCACGTTCGCCAGACATTACGATATGATGCGACACCAGAAAACAGGGCTACACCACCAAGCGCCTCCACTCAAAGTTTCTCAAATTTGGCGATACATATCGCACCCCTTTTGACATTACGACATCGATCCTGCAGCCCTCTGGAGGCAAAGAAGACAACTCTGACTGGGTGAACCCTCTGCGGTGAAATTTTTCGAAAAGTTCACGGAGGTCTGGATAGGCCCATACTGGCGCACTGGACAATGTTGAAGCTAATGGGAAACCCACACATGATCATTGCGGCATGGGTTGTGGGATCTTGTTTTTCACGTCTCACCACGTAGAACACGATGGGCGGGGTCCCGAAGCGATTGGTTGAAATTTTTTGAAAAAAGTCACTTTGCGCATGCGTAGTGGGTGAATAGCGCTGGGTGGACGTTTTGGGGACGAGGGGGGCCCCTAATGGTTCGATTGGGTCGAGTGAGGTGTCATACTGAAGCACTCGTGAGGAAGCATCCGACGGGATGGGTGTGCCGTGGAACTGACTTCATTCTGCGCATGCGCAGTAGACAAAGCGTGGAAATAGACGTTTTGGGGCCGAGAGGAGCCTCTATTGGTCCGATTGGGTCGAGGGGGGTATCAATGTGTAGTATACGTGAGGAAGCGTCCGACGGGATCAGGGAGACGTGGAACTCACGTCATTCTGCGCATGCGCAGTAACCAAAGTGTATGGAAATGACGTTTTGGGACCGAGGCGGGCCCCTAATGGTCCGATTGGGTCGGGTGAGGTATCAGTGTGAAGCACGCCCTCAGGGCGATCAAGTCATGGAAAATTCGCTTGTGGCGCTTGTAAAATTCGGATTTGTCCCGAAAATATAAAAAGCGGAACAGGGACTTCACACCTAAACCATGGAGAATCATGGATATTTTGGGGCCAAAATGATCCAAATGGACGCAAAGTGAGTGCGAAAGTGAGTGCGTGCGTGCGTGCGTGCGTGCGTGCGTGCGTGAGTGAGTGCCCAACGTCCGTGAGGCGTGCCCAACGCCCGTCTTAACGCATGGACGCACTGACGTGCCCAACGCCCGTCTTAACGCATGTACGCACTAACGATGGTGAGTGAGTGAGTGAGTCAGTGAGTCAGTGAGTGAGTGAGTGAGTCAGTCAGTCAGTGAGTCAGTGAGTCAGTGAGTGAGTGAGTGAGTGAGTCAGTCAGTCAGTCAGTCAGTCAGTCAGTGAGTCAGTCAGTCAGTCAGACAGTCAGTCAGTCACCCTATAGGTCCACCAAGTGGAATAGAGCATCCCTATACGGTGACGGTGAGCGGCCCTACGGGATGTGGAAAGACGTCATAGCTCCGACAGGCGTTGTATGGTACTATAGCCAATGACAGCCCCCGTACGAGACTACGCGATTACAGTATGTGAGCTTCGTCCCAGGAATTCCTCACGACATAGACGAACCGTATTATTTCGGTTATGACCTGATGAGTGCGGCCAATGACAATTCGAAAATCGCGGACCTAGTCACCAAGGGATCCCATCATCGCAATCTGTCCGTCATCTATCTGACTCAGAATCTCCTCAAGGGAACGCTTCCCGAGATATTGCCTTGAACTGCCAATACTTTGTGTTGTTCTCCATTCCCATCGACAGAGCACAAATCCGTGTGTTTGGTAGTCGAATTTATCCTCAAAACATCGACCATTTCATGCAGGCGTTTCAAGGGGCGACAAGTCGTCCGTACGCCTACCTGTTCGCAGATTTAAAAGCCCACACCCCCGAAGATGGCCGGCTAAAGACCCATCTGTTACCCGGCGAGGGATCACCGCAACGTCATATACCCCTACACCATCCACCGAGTCCACACCTGGCAGCACCCGTCCAGCAGCAGCAACCCGCCCCCATACAGCGGATCTCCTTCATACCATCAGTCCCGGAATATCACCCAACCGTGAAGGACCAACCCAAACCAGTACAAGGGAATGAGCACAACGTGAACTCGAGGCTATGGAAGGATTTGTTCAAAGAAAGTATGGGTGCCGAGATGGGCGAGACGTTGAGGGTCACAGAAAAGACGTTTCACCGCAAAGGGTATTCGAAAGAGGAAGCCGCAATTTCAGCCGATAACACATTGGCACCCAGACTACGACGGGCTTTACGTCAGCAGTATGCCGACCTCGTGACCCATATAAAATTGCTGGACAAGGACCCCGTCCATATGGAAATCGAAAGAACAGCGTCGATGTTGAAAACCTCGGGCATGAACTAGAAAGCGGCGTATGTCAGCGCAATAGCACAAAAGAAACTTTTGTTCGAACGCATCATTAAGATCAAAAGCGTCTCACTATAAATAACCTACACGACACCATTCCCCTAATTTCACCATGAGCACTGCAGAGTCCACCTTGTTTGAACCTGACAACGAGGATATTCTAGCCGAAGCGTTACGTCGAGCCATTGTCGATGCTATAATTCATACAGCTCAAGGTGGATCCACCGTTCAGCACCAACGCATGCGTTATCATCTTATCACGCTCATAGATGACATTCAATGGGTGACACGGGTATGTCTTCTGCTGCATAAGGAACAGATAATACCCAATAAGGATACCAACACAACTACCCGTGCCCAGAATCTGCTGACCCTGCATGAGGCATTTCAAACCTTTATAGAGACGCACTGGAGACGGGGAATTATCTTCTTCAACCTCCAAAATAATAATGTCCGTCCATTGATGATCGACAATGCATAAGCCGTTGGGATAGGACGTTAAGGTATTGAGACGGGCGTTGTCGGGCGTTACCGTCTATAAAAGCAAGTGTATTCTCAAAACGTGCACAGTCGACGTTCAACCATCAACATGGGTTATACAGGCTCTGATTGCGAACGCACGTTCACCAGACATTACGATATGATGCGACACCAGAAAACAGGGCTACACCACCAAGCGCCTCCACTCTAAGTTTCTCAAATTTGGCGATACATATCGCACCCCTTTTGACATTACGACATCGATCCTGCAGCCCTCTGGAGGCAAAGAAGACAACTCTGACTGGGTGAACCCTCTGTGGCGCAAATTCCGGGTCATCTCCCCTGATTCGTACATTCGCATACGGGGAATGCCTGTATGGGGTATACCGGTGGTCATTTTTTTTCTTGTGGATTTTACTATGGGTTGTGGGATCTTGTTTTCTTTGTCTCGAGCTGTAGAACACGATGGGAGGGGCCTAGAAGCTAAGCGATGAAATTTTTCGAAAAGTTCACGGAGGTCTGGATAGGCCCATACTGGCGCACTGGACAATGTTGAAGCTAATGGGAAACCCACACATGATCATTGCGGCATGGGTTGTGGGATCTTGTTTTTCACGTCTCACCACGTAGAACACGATGGGCGGGGTCCCGAAGCGATTGGTTGAAATTTTTTGAAAAAAGTCACTTTGCGCATGCGTAGTGGGTGAATAGCGCTGTGTGGACGTTTTGGGGACGAGGGGGGCCCCTAATGGTTCGATTGGGTCGAGTGAGGTGTCATACTGAAGCACTCGTGAGGAAGCATCCGACGGGATGGGTGTGCCGTGGAACTGACTTCATTCTGCGCATGCGCAGTAGACAAAGCGTGGAAATAGACGTTTTGCGGCCGAGAGGAGCCTCTATTGGTCCGATTGGGTCGAGGGAGGTATCAATGTGTAGTATACGTGAGGAAGCGTCCGACGGGATCAGGGAGACGTGGAACTGACGTCATTCTGCGCATGCGCAGTAGCCAAAGTGTATGGAAATGACGTTTTGGGACCGAGGCGGGCCCCTAATGGTCCGATTGGGTCGGGTGAGGTATCAGTGTGAAGCACGCCCTCAGGGCGATCAAGTCATGGAAAATTCGCTTGTGGCGCTTGTAAAATTCGGATTTGTCCCGAAAATATAAAAAGCGGAACAGGGACTTCACACCTAAACCATGGAGAATCATGGATATTTTGGGGCCAAAATGATCCAAATGAACGCAAAGTGAGTGCGAAAGTGAGTGCGTGCGTGCGTGCGTGCGTGAGTGAGTGCCCAACGTCCGTGAGGCGTGCCCAACGCCCGTCTTAACGCATGGACGCACTAACGTGCCCAACGCCCGTCTTAACGCATGTACGCATTAACGATGGTGAGTGAGTGAGTGAGTGAGTGAGTGAGTGAGTGAGTGAGTGAGTGAGTGAGTCAGTGAGTCAGTGAGTGAGTCAGTCAGTCAGTGAGTCAGTGAGTGAGTGAGTGAGTGAGTGAGTCAGTCAGTCAGTCAGTCAGTCAGTCAGTGAGTCAGTCAGTCAGTCAGACAGTCAGTCAGTCACCCTATAGGTCCACCAAGTGGAATAGAGCATCCCTATACGGTGACGGTGAGCGGCCCTACGGGATGTGGAAAGACGTCATAGCTCCGACAGGCGTTGTATGGTACTATAGCCAATGACAGCCCCCGTACGAGACTACGCGATTACAGTATGTGAGCTTCGTCCCAGGAATTCCTCACGACATAGACGAACCGTATTATTTCGATTCCGAGCAGACCAACGTGGTAGTGCTCGATGACCTGATGAGTGCGGCCAATGACAATTCGAAAATCGCGGACCTAGTCACCAAGGGATCCCATCATCGCAATCTGTCCGTCATCTATCTGACTCAGAATCTCCTCAAGGGAACGCGTCCCGAGATATTGCCTTGAACTGCCAATACTTTGTGTTGTTCTCCATTCCCATCGACAGAGCACAAATCCGTGTGTTTGGTAGTCGAATTTATCCTCAAAACATCGACCATTTCATGCAGGCGTTTCAAGGGGCGACAAGTCGTCCGTACGCCTACCTGTTCGCAGATTTAAAAGCCCACACCCCCGAAGATGGCCGGCTAAAGACCCATCTGTTACCCGGCGAGGGATCACCGCAACGTCATATACCCCTACACCATCCACCGAGTCCACACCTGGCAGCACCCGTCCAGCAGCAGCAACCCGCCCCCATACAGCGGATCTCCTTCATACCATCAGTCCCGGAATATCACCCAACCGTGAAGGACCAACCCAAACCAGTACAAGGGAATGAGCACAACGTGAACTCGAGGCTATGGAAGGATTTGTTCAAAGAAAGTATGGGTGCCGAGATGGGCGAGACGTTGAGGGTCACAGAAAAGACGTTTCACCGCAAAGGGTATTCGAAAGAGGAAGCCGCAATTTCAGCCGATAACACATTGGCACCCAGACTACGACGGGCTTTACGTCAGCAGTATGCCGACCTCGTGACCCATATAAAATTGCTGGACAAGGACCCCGTCCATATGGAAATCGAAAGAACAGCGTCGATGTTGAAAACCTCGGGCATGAACTAGAAAGCGGCGTATGTCAGCGCAATAGCACAAAAGAAACTTTTGTTCGAACGCATCATTAAGATCAAAAGCGTCTCACTATAAATAACCTACACGACACCATTCCCCTAATTTCACCATGAGCACTGCAGAGTCCACCTTGTTTGAACCTGACAACGAGGATATTCTAGCCGAAGCGTTACGTCGAGCCATTGTCGATGCTATAATTCATACAGCTCAAGGTGGATCCACCGTTCAGCACCAACGCATGCGTTATCATCTTATCACGCTCATAGATGACATTCAATGGGTGACACGGGTATGTCTTCTGCTGCATAAGGAACAGATAATACCCAATAAGGATACCAACACAACTACCCGTGCCCAGAATCTGCTGACCCTGCATGAGGCATTTCAAACCTTTATAGAGACGCACTGGAGACGGGAAATTATCTTCTTCAACCTCCAAAATAATAATGTCCGTCCATTGATGATCGACAATGCATAAGCCGTTGGGATAGGACGTTAAGGTATTGAGACGGGCGTTGTCGGGCGTTACCGTCTATAAAAGCAAGTGTATTCTCAAAACGTGCACAGTCGACGTTCAACCATCAACATGGGTTATACAGGCTCTGATTGCGAACGCACGTTCACCAGACATTACGATATGATGCGACACCAGAAAACAGGGCTACACCACCAAGCGCCTCCACTCAAAGTTTCTCAAATTTGGCGGTACATATCGCACCCCTTTTGACATTACGACATCGATCCTGCAGCCCTCTGGAGGCAAAGAAGACAACTCTGACTGGGTGAACCCTCTGTGGCGCAAATTCCGGGTCATCTCCCCTGATTCGTACATTCGCATACGGGGAATGCCTGTATGGGGTATACCGGTGGTCATTTTTTTTCCTGTGGATTTTACTATGGGTTGTGGGATCTTGTTTTCTTTGTCTCGAGCTGTAGAACACGATGGGAGGGGCCTAGAAGCTAAGCGGTGAAATTTTTCGAAAAGTTCACGGAGGTCTGGATAGGCCCATACTGGCGCACTGGACAATGTTGAAGCTAATGGGAAACCCACACATGATCATTGCGGCATGGGTTGTGGGATCTTGTTTTTCACGTCTCACCACGTAGAACACGATGGGCGGGGTCCCGAAGCGATTGGTTGAAATTTTTTGAAAAAAGTCACTTTGCGCATGCGTAGTGGGTGAATAGCGCTGGGTGGACGTTTTGGGGACGAGGGGGGCCCCTAATGGTTCGATTGGGTCGAGTGAGGTGTCATACTGAAGCACTCGTGAGGAAGCATCCGACGGGATGGGTGTGCCGTGGAACTGACTTCATTCTGCGCATGCGCAGTAGACAAAGCGTGGAAATAGACGTTTTGTGGCCGAGAGGAGCCTCTATTGGTCCGATTGGGTCGAGGGAGGTATCAATGTGTAGTATACGTGAGGAAGCGTCCGACGGGATCAGGGAGACGTGGAACTGACGTCATTCTGCGCATGCGCAGTAGCCAAAGTGTATGGAAATGACGTTTTGGGACCGAGGCGGGCCCCTAATGGTCCGATTGGGTCGGGTGAGGTATCAGTGTGAAGCACGCCCTCGGGGCGATCAAGTCATGAAAAATTCGCTTGTGGCGCTTGTAAAATTCGGATTTGTCCCGAAAATATTAAAAGCGGAACAGGTACATCATTTTTAGATGACGACTCTATAACGAATATTATGGATTAAGAATACTGATCAGCGATACGGATTTGATATTTTGGAACATCATGATGTCTTGCCGGCATCATTGAAAACTGTTGACCGCTTCTCTCTTGCAGGAAACAAGCCTATGTTTATGTATACTTTTGTCTTTTGAATTTGGTGCTAATACTGTTATGTGGAAAATGGAATAGGTCTTTGGATTATGGACGCGGATATTCTCTAATGGACGACGGCTGGATTATGAATGACGGACTAGACGCTTGTAAATTTACACATAAACCATGGAGAATCATGGATATTTTGGGGCCAAAATGGTCCAAATGAACGCAGAGTGAGTGCGAAAGTGAGTGCGTGCGTGCGTGCGTGCGTGCGTGCGTGAGTGAGTGCCCAACGTCCGTGAGGCGTGCCCAACGCCCGTCTTAACGCATGGACGCACTAACGTGCCCAACGCCCGTCTTAACGCATGTACGCACTAACGATGGTGAGTGAGTGAGTGAGTGAGTGAGTGAGTGAGTGAGTGAGTGAGTGAGTCAGTGAGTCAGTGAGTCAGTCAGTCAGTGAGTCAGTCAGTCAGTCAGTCAGTCAGTCAGTCAGTCAGTCACTCAGTCAGTCAGTCAGACAGTCAGTCAGTCAGTCAGTCAGTCACCCTATAGGTCCACCAAGTGGAGTAGGGCATCCCTATACGGTGACGGTGAGCGGCCCTACGGGATGTGGAAAGACGTCATAGCTCCGACAGGCGTTGTATGGTACTATAGCCAATGACAGCCCGCGTACGAGACTAGGCGATTACAGTATGTGAGCTTCGTCCCAGGAATTCCTCACGACATAGACGAACCGTATTATTTCGATTCCGAGCAGACCAACGTGGTAGTGCTCGATGACCTGATGAGTGCGGCCAATGACAATTCGAAAATCGCGGACCTAGTCACCAAGGGATCCCATCATCGCAATCTGTCCGTCATCTATCTGAACTGACTTCATTCTGCGCATGCGCAGTAGACAAAGCGTGGAAATATACGTTTTGGGGCCGAGAGGAGCCTCTATTGGTCCGATTGGGTCGAGGGAGGTATCAATGTGTAGTATACGTGAGGAAGCGTCCGACGGGATCAGTGAGACGTGCGCATGCGCAGTAGCCAAAGTGTATGGAAATGACGTTTTGGGACCGAGGCGGGCCCCTAATGATCCGAGTGGGTCGGGTGAGGTATCAGTGTGAAGCGCGCCTCCAGGGCGATCAAGTCATGGAAAATTCGCTTGTGGCGCTTGTAAAATTCGGATTTGTCCCGAAAATATAAAAAGCGGAACAGGGACTTCACACCTAAACCATGGAGAATCATGGATATTTTGGGGCCAAAATGATCCAAATGAACGCAGAGTGAGTGCGAAAGTGAGTGCGTGCGTGCGTGCGTGCGTGCGTGAGTGAGTGCCCAACGCCCGTCTTAACGCATGTACGCACTAACGATGGTGAGTGAGTGAGTGAGTGAGGGAGTGAGTCAGTGAGTGAGTGAGTGAGTGAGTCAGTGAGTGAGTGAGTGAGTGAGTGAGTGAGTGAGTCAGTCAGTCAGTCAGTCAGTCAGTCAGTCAGTCAGTCAGTCAGTCAGTCAGTCAGTGCGTCAGTGAGTCAGTCAGTCAGTCAGTCAGTCAGTGAGTCGGTCAGTCAGTCAGACAGTCAGTCAGTCACCCTATAGCTCCACCAAGTGGAGTAGAGCATCCCTATACGGTGACGGTGAGCGGCCCTACGGGATGTGGAAAGACGTCATAGCTCCGACAGGCGTTGTATGGTACTATAGCCAATGACAGCCCGCGTACGAGACTACGCGATTACAGTATGTGAGCTTCGTCCCAGGAATTCCTCACGACATAGACGAACCGTATTATTTCGATTCCGAGCAGACCAACGTGGTAGTGCTCGATGACCTGATGAGTGCGGCCAATAACAACTCGAAAATCGCGGACCTATTCACCAAGGGATCCCATCATCGCAATCTGTCCGTCATCTATCTGACCCAGAATCTCCTCAAGGGAACGCGTCCCGAGATATTGCCTTGAACTGCCAATACTTTGTGTTGTTCTCCATTCCCATCGACAGAGCACAAATCCGTGTGTTTGGTAGTCGAATTTATCCTCAAAACATCGACCATTTCATGCAGGCGTTTCAAGGGGCGACAAGTCGTCCGTACGCCTACCTGTTCGCAGATTTAAAAGCCCATACCCCCGAAGATCGCCGGCTAAAGACCCATCTGTTACCCGGCGAGGGATCACCGCAACGTCATATATCCCTACACCATCCACCGAGTCCACACCTGGCAGCACCCGTCCAGCAGCAGCAACCCGCCCCCATACAGCGGGTCTCCTTCATACCATCAGTCCCGGAATATCACCCAACCGTGAAGGACCAACCCAAACCAGTACAAGGGAATGAGCACAACGTGAACTCGAGGCTATGGAAGGATTTGTTCAAAGAAAGTATGGGTACCGAGATTGGCGAGACGTTGAGGGCCACAGAAAAGACGTTTCACCGCAAAGGGTATTCGAAAGAGGAAGCCGCAATTTCAGCCGATAACACATTGGCACCCAGACTACGACGGGCTTTACGTCAGCAGTATGCCGACCTCGTGACCCATATAAAATTGCTGGACAAGGACCCCGTCCATATGGAAATCGAAAGAACAGCGTCGATGTTGAAAACCTCGGGCATGAACTAGAAAGCGGCGTATGTCAGCGCAATAGCACAAAAGAAACTTTTGTTCGAACGCATCATTAAGATCAAAAGCGTCTCACTATAAATAACCTACACGACACCATTCCCCTAATTTCACCATGAGCACTGCAGAGTCCACCTTGTTTGAACCTGACAACGAGGATATTCTAGCCGAAGCGTTACGTCGAGCCATTGTCGATGCTATAATTCATACAGCTCAAGGTGGATCCACCGTTCAGCACCAACGCATGCGTTATCATCTTATCACGCTCATAGATGACATTCAATGGGTGACACGGGTATGTCTTCTGCTGCATAAGGAACAGATAATACCCAATAAGGATACCAACACAACTACCCGTGCCCAGAATCTGCTGACCCTGCATGAAGCATTTCAAACCTTTATAGAGACGCACTGGAGACGGGGAATTATCTTCTTCAACCTCCAAAATAATAATGTCCGTCCATTGATGATCGACAATGCATAAGGTATTGAGACGGGCGTTGTCGGGCGTTACCGTCTATAAAAGCAAGTGTATTCTCAAAACGTGCACAGTCGACGTTCAACCATCAACATGGGTTATACAGGCTCTGATTGCGAACGCACGTTCACCAGACATTACGATATGATGCGACACCAGAAAACAGGGCTACACCACCAAGCGCCTCCACTCTAAGTTTCTCAAATTTGGCGATACATATCGCACCCCTTTTGACATTACGACATCGATCCTGCAGCCCTCTGGAGGCAAAGAAGACAACTCTGACTGGGTGAACCCTCTGTGGCGCAAATTCCGGGTCATCTCCCCTGATTCGTACATTCGCATACGGGGAATGCCTGTATGGGGTATACCGGTGGTCATTTTTTTTCTTGTGGATTTTACTATGGGTTGTGGGATCTTGTTTTCTTTGTCTCGAGCTGTAGAACACGATGGGAGGGGCCTAGAAGCTAAGCGATGAAATTTTTCGAAAAGTTCACGGAGGTCTGGATAGGCCCATACTGGCGCACTGGACAATGTTGAAGCTAATGGGAAACCCACACATGATCATTGCGGCATGGGTTGTGGGATCTTGTTTTTCACGTCTCACCACGTAGAACACGATGGGCGGGGTCCCGAAGCGATTGGTTGAAATTTTTTGAAAAAAGTCACTTTGCGCATGCGTAGTGGGTGAATAGCGCTGGGTGGACGTTTTGGGGACGAGGGGGGCCCCTAATGGTTCGATTGGGTCGAGTGAGGTGTCATACTGAAGCACTCGTGAGGAAGCATCCGACGGGATGGGTGTGCCGTGGAACTGACTTCATTCTGCGCATGCGCAGTAGACAAAGCGTGGAAATAGACGTTTTGGGGCCGAGAGGAGCCTCTATTGGTCCGATTGGGTCGAGGGGGGTATCAATGTGTAGTATACGTGAGGAAGCGTCCGACGGGATCAGGGAGACGTGGAACTCACGTCATTCTGCGCATGCGCAGTAACCAAAGTGTATGGAAATGACGTTTTGGGACCGAGGCGGGCCCCTAATGGTCCGATTGGGTCGGGTGAGGTATCAGTGTGAAGCACGCCCTCAGGGCGATCAAGTCATGGAAAATTCGCTTGTGGCGCTTGTAAAATTCGGATTTGTCCCGAAAATATAAAAAGCGGAACAGGGACTTCACACCTAAACCATGGAGAATCATGGATATTTTGGGGCCAAAATGATCCAAATGGACGCAAAGTGAGTGCGAAAGTGAGTGCGTGCGTGCGTGCGTGCGTGCGTGCGTGCGTGAGTGAGTGCCCAACGTCCGTGAGGCGTGCCCAACGCCCGTCTTAACGCATGGACGCACTGACGTGCCCAACGCCCGTCTTAACGCATGTACGCACTAACGATGGTGAGTGAGTGAGTGAGTCAGTGAGTCAGTGAGTGAGTGAGTGAGTCAGTCAGTCAGTGAGTCAGTGAGTCAGTGAGTGAGTGAGTGAGTGAGTCAGTCAGTCAGTCAGTCAGTCAGTCAGTGAGTCAGTCAGTCAGTCAGACAGTCAGTCAGTCACCCTATAGGTCCACCAAGTGGAATAGAGCATCCCTATACGGTGACGGTGAGCGGCCCTACGGGATGTGGAAAGACGTCATAGCTCCGACAGGCGTTGTATGGTACTATAGCCAATGACAGCCCCCGTACGAGACTACGCGATTACAGTATGTGAGCTTCGTCCCAGGAATTCCTCACGACATAGACGAACCGTATTATTTCGGTTATGACCTGATGAGTGCGGCCAATGACAATTCGAAAATCGCGGACCTAGTCACCAAGGGATCCCATCATCGCAATCTGTCCGTCATCTATCTGACTCAGAATCTCCTCAAGGGAACGCTTCCCGAGATATTGCCTTGAACTGCCAATACTTTGTGTTGTTCTCCATTCCCATCGACAGAGCACAAATCCGTGTGTTTGGTAGTCGAATTTATCCTCAAAACATCGACCATTTCATGCAGGCGTTTCAAGGGGCGACAAGTCGTCCGTACGCCTACCTGTTCGCAGATTTAAAAGCCCACACCCCCGAAGATGGCCGGCTAAAGACCCATCTGTTACCCGGCGAGGGATCACCGCAACGTCATATACCCCTACACCATCCACCGAGTCCACACCTGGCAGCACCCGTCCAGCAGCAGCAACCCGCCCCCATACAGCGGATCTCCTTCATACCATCAGTCCCGGAATATCACCCAACCGTGAAGGACCAACCCAAACCAGTACAAGGGAATGAGCACAACGTGAACTCGAGGCTATGGAAGGATTTGTTCAAAGAAAGTATGGGTGCCGAGATGGGCGAGACGTTGAGGGTCACAGAAAAGACGTTTCACCGCAAAGGGTATTCGAAAGAGGAAGCCGCAATTTCAGCCGATAACACATTGGCACCCAGACTACGACGGGCTTTACGTCAGCAGTATGCCGACCTCGTGACCCATATAAAATTGCTGGACAAGGACCCCGTCCATATGGAAATCGAAAGAACAGCGTCGATGTTGAAAACCTCGGGCATGAACTAGAAAGCGGCGTATGTCAGCGCAATAGCACAAAAGAAACTTTTGTTCGAACGCATCATTAAGATCAAAAGCGTCTCACTATAAATAACCTACACGACACCATTCCCCTAATTTCACCATGAGCACTGCAGAGTCCACCTTGTTTGAACCTGACAACGAGGATATTCTAGCCGAAGCGTTACGTCGAGCCATTGTCGATGCTATAATTCATACAGCTCAAGGTGGATCCACCGTTCAGCACCAACGCATGCGTTATCATCTTATCACGCTCATAGATGACATTCAATGGGTGACACGGGTATGTCTTCTGCTGCATAAGGAACAGATAATACCCAATAAGGATACCAACACAACTACCCGTGCCCAGAATCTGCTGACCCTGCATGAGGCATTTCAAACCTTTATAGAGACGCACTGGAGACGGGAAATTATCTTCTTCAACCTCCAAAATAATAATGTCCGTCCATTGATGATCGACAATGCATAAGCCGTTGGGATAGGACGTTAAGGTATTGAGACGGGCGTTGTCGGGCGTTACCGTCTATAAAAGCAAGTGTATTCTCAAAACGTGCACAGTCGACGTTCAACCATCAACATGGGTTATACAGGCTCTGATTGCGAACGCACGTTCACCAGACATTACGATATGATGCGACACCAGAAAACAGGGCTACACCACCAAGCGCCTCCACTCAAAGTTTCTCAAATTTGGCGGTACATATCGCACCCCTTTTGACATTACGACATCGATCCTGCAGCCCTCTGGAGGCAAAGAAGACAACTCTGACTGGGTGAACCCTCTGTGGCGCAAATTCCGGGTCATCTCCCCTGATTCGTACATTCGCATACGGGGAATGCCTGTATGGGGTATACCGGTGGTCATTTTTTTTCCTGTGGATTTTACTATGGGTTGTGGGATCTTGTTTTCTTTGTCTCGAGCTGTAGAACACGATGGGAGGGGCCTAGAAGCTAAGCGGTGAAATTTTTCGAAAAGTTCACGGAGGTCTGGATAGGCCCATACTGGCGCACTGGACAATGTTGAAGCTAATGGGAAACCCACACATGATCATTGCGGCATGGGTTGTGGGATCTTGTTTTTCACGTCTCACCACGTAGAACACGATGGGCGGGGTCCCGAAGCGATTGGTTGAAATTTTTTGAAAAAAGTCACTTTGCGCATGCGTAGTGGGTGAATAGCGCTGGGTGGACGTTTTGGGGACGAGGGGGGCCCCTAATGGTTCGATTGGGTCGAGTGAGGTGTCATACTGAAGCACTCGTGAGGAAGCATCCGACGGGATGGGTGTGCCGTGGAACTGACTTCATTCTGCGCATGCGCAGTAGACAAAGCGTGGAAATAGACGTTTTGTGGCCGAGAGGAGCCTCTATTGGTCCGATTGGGTCGAGGGAGGTATCAATGTGTAGTATACGTGAGGAAGCGTCCGACGGGATCAGGGAGACGTGGAACTGACGTCATTCTGCGCATGCGCAGTAGCCAAAGTGTATGGAAATGACGTTTTGGGACCGAGGCGGGCCCCTAATGGTCCGATTGGGTCGGGTGAGGTATCAGTGTGAAGCACGCCCTCAGGGCGATCAAGTCATGGAAAATTCGCTTGTGGCGCTTGTAAAATTCGGATTTGTCCCGAAAATATAAAAAGCGGAACAGGGACTTCACACCTAAACCATGGAGAATCATGGATATTTTGGGGCCAAAATGATCCAAATGAACGCAGAGTGAGTGCGAAAGTGAGTGCGTGCGTGCGTGCGTGCGTGCGTGAGTGAGTGCCCAACGTCCGTGAGGCGTGCCCAACGCCCGTCTTAACGCATGGACGCACTAACGTGCCCAACGCCCGTCTTAACCCATGTACGCACTAACGATGGTGAGTGAGTGAGTGAGTGAGTGAGTGAGTGAGTGAGTGAGTGAGTGAGTGAGTGAGTGAGTCAGTGAGTGAGTCAGTCAGTCAGTCAGTCAGTCAGTCAGTCAGTCAGTCAGTCAGTCAGTCAGTCAGTCAGTCAGACAGTCAGTCAGTCAGTCAGTCAGTCAGTCAGTCACCCTATAGGTCCACCAAGTGGAGTAGGGCATCCCTATACGGTGACGGTGAGCGGCCCTACGGGATGTGGAAAGACGTCATAGCTCCGACAGGCGTTGTATGGTACTATAGCCAATGACAGCCCGCGTACGAGACTAGGCGATTACAGTATGTGAGCTTCGTCCCAGGAATTTCTCACGACATAGACGAACCGTATTATTTCGATTCCGAGCAGACCAACGTGGTAGTGCTCGATGACCTGATGAGTGCGGCCAATGACAATTCGAAAATCGCGGACCTAGTCACCAAGGGATCCCATCATCGCAATCTGTCCGTCATCTATCTGAACTGACTTCATTCTGCGCATGCGCAGTAGACAAAGCGTGGAAATATACGTTTTGGGGCCGAGAGGAGCCTCTATTGGTCCGATTGGGTCGAGGGAGGTATCAATGTGTAGTATACGTGAGGAAGCGTCCGACGGGATCCATGAGACGTGCGCATGCGCAGTAGCCAAAGTGTATGGAAATGACGTTTTGGGACCGAGGCGGGCCCCTAATGATCCGATTGGGTCGGGTGAGGTATCAGTGTGAAGCGCGCCTCCAGGGCGATCAAGTCATGGAAAATTCGCTTGTGGCGCTTGTAAAATTCGGATTTGTCCCGAAAATATAAAAAGCGGAACAGGGACTTCACACCTAAACCATGGAGAATCATGGATATTTTGGGGCCAAAATGATCCAAATGAACGCAGAGTGAGTGCGAAAGTGAGTGCGTGCGTGCGTGCGTGCGTGCGTGCGTGCGTGCGTGAGTGAGTGCCCAACGCCCGTCTTAACGCATGGACGCACTAACGTGCCCAACGCCCGTCTTAACGCACGTACGCACTAACGATGGTGAGTGAGTGAGTGAGTGAGGGAGTGAGTCAGTGAGTGAGTGAGTGAGTGAGTCAGTGAGTGAGTGAGTGAGTGAGTGAGTCAGTCAGTCAGTCAGTCAGTCAGTCAGTCAGTCAGTCAGTCAGTCAGTGCGTCAGTGAGTCAGTCAGTCAGTCAGTCAGTCAGTGAGTCGGTCAGTCAGTCAGACAGTCAGTCAGTCACCCTATAGCTCCACCAAGTGGAGTAGAGCATCCCTATACGGTGACGGTGAGCGGCCCTACGGGATGTGGAAAGACGTCATAGCTCCGACAGGCGTTGTATGGTACTATAGCCAATGACAGCCCGCGTACGAGACTACGCGATTACAGTATGTGAGCTTCGTCCCAGGAATTCCTCACGACATAGACGAACCGTATTATTTCGATTCCGAGCAGACCAACGTGGTAGTGCTCGATGACCTGATGAGTGCGGCCAATAACAACTCGAAAATCGCGGACCTATTCACCAAGGGATCCCATCATCGCAATCTGTCCGTCATCTATCTGACCCAGAATCTCCTCAAGGGAACGCGTCCCGAGATATTGCCTTGAACTGCCAATACTTTGTGTTGTTCTCCATTCCCATCGACAGAGCACAAATCCGTGTGTTTGGTAGTCGAATTTATCCTCAAAACATCGACCATTTCATGCAGGCGTTTCAAGGGGCGACAAGTCGTCCGTACGCCTACCTGTTCGCAGATTTAAAAGCCGATACCCCCGAAGATCGCCGGCTAAAGACCCATCTGTTACCCGGCGAGGGATCACCGCAACGTCATATATCCCTACACCATCCACCGAGTCCACACCTGGCAGCACCCGTCCAGCAGCAGCAACCCGCCCCCATACAGCGGGTCTCCTTCATACCATCAGTCCCGGAATATCACCCAACCGTGAAGGACCAACCCAAACCAGTACAAGGGAATGAGCACAACGTGAACTCGAGGCTATGGAAGGATTTGTTCAAAGAAAGTATGGGTACCGAGATTGGCGAGACGTTGAGGGCCACAGAAAAGACGTTTCACCGCAAAGGGTATTCGAAAGAGGAAGCCGCAATTTCTGCCGATAACACATTGGCACCCAGACTACGACGGGCTTTACGTCAGCAGTATGCCGACCTCGTGACCCATATAAAATTGCTGGACAAGGACCCCGTCCATATGGAAATCGAAAGAACAGCGTCGATGTTGAAAACCTCGGGCATGAACTAGAAAGCGGCGTATGTCAGCGCAATAGCACAAAAGAAACTTTTGTTCGAACGCATCATTAAGATCAAAAGCGTCTCACTATAAATAACCTACACGACACCATTCCCCTAATTTCACCATGAGCACTGCAGAGTCCACCTTGTTTGAACCTGACAACGAGGATATTCTAGCCGAAGCGTTACGTCGAGCCATTGTCGATGCTATAATTCATACAGCTCAAGGTGGATCCACCGTTCAGCACCAACGCATGCGTTATCATCTTATCACGCTCATAGATGACATTCAATGGGTGACACGGGTATGTCTTCTGCTGCATAAGGAACAGATAATACCCAATAAGGATACCAACACAACTACCCGTGCCCAGAATCTGCTGACCCTGCATGAGGCATTTCAAATCTTTATAGAGACGCACTGGAGACGGGGAATTATCTTCTTCAACCTCCAAAATAATAATGTCCGTCCATTGATGATCGACAATGCATAAGCCGTTGGGATAGGACGTTAAGGTATTGAGACGGGCGTTGTCGGGCGTTACCGTCTATAAAAGCAAGTGTATTCTCAAAACGTGCACAGTCGACGTTCAACCATCAACATGGGTTATACAGGCTCTGATTGCGAACGCACGTTCACCAGACATTACGATATGATGCGACACCAGAAAACAGGGCTACACCACCAAGCGCCTCCACTCTAAGTTTCTCAAATTTGGCGATACATATCGCACCCCTTTTGACATTACGACATCGATCCTGCAGCCCTCTGGAGGCAAAGAAGACAACTCTGACTGGGTGAACCCTCTGTGGCGCAAATTCCGGGTCATCTCCCCTGATTCGTACATTCGCATACGGGGAATGCCTGTATGGGGTATACCGGTGGTCATTTTTTTTCTTGTGGATTTTACTATGGGTTGTGGGATCTTGTTTTCTTTGTCTCGAGCTGTAGAACACGATGGGAGGGGCCTAGAAGCTAAGCGATGAAATTTTTCGAAAAGTTCACGGAGGTCTGGATAGGCCCATACTGGCGCACTGGACAATGTTGAAGCTAATGGGAAACCCACACATGATCATTGCGGCATGGGTTGTGGGATCTTGTTTTTCACGTCTCACCACGTAGAACACGATGGGCGGGGTCCCGAAGCGATTGGTTGAAATTTTTTGAAAAAAGTCACTTTGCGCATGCGTAGTGGGTGAATAGCGCTGTGTGGACGTTTTGGGGACGAGGGGGGCCCCTAATGGTTCGATTGGGTCGAGTGAGGTGTCATACTGAAGCACTCGTGAGGAAGCATCCGACGGGATGGGTGTGCCGTGGAACTGACTTCATTCTGCGCATGCGCAGTAGACAAAGCGTGGAAATAGACGTTTTGCGGCCGAGAGGAGCCTCTATTGGTCCGATTGGGTCGAGGGAGGTATCAATGTGTAGTATACGTGAGGAAGCGTCCGACGGGATCAGGGAGACGTGGAACTGACGTCATTCTGCGCATGCGCAGTAGCCAAAGTGTATGGAAATGACGTTTTG
>JAVTVY010011804.1:0-51805 GCA_036873755.1 Hanleya hanleyi | reverse complement strand
CCAACACCACGACTCTGTGCCTTGATCCATGAAGTCTGTTAAAATCGGGATGGAGGGGTGGCAGGCCGTACGGGTCAAAGTATTCGCCCTGCTGTTCTGTCAAGTACACGGCCACCCAATGTTCACCGGGCCGATCCATCGGGTCCGTGTTGAGAACGTAAGCAGCAGGATACATACGGTCTAATGGGGAACACATCTCGGGCGAACACCCCTTGAAACATCATACGTGTCTCTGGGTCATTCTCCAGCACGGTGGTTATCTGCTCTGTATCCATGTTAGGTGGAGAAGTCACACAGCACGTTGCGCGCCTTGTCCACTTGAATGATGTTGTCAAACTCGGCGTGGCAGATCACATTGACGGTGCTCCGGAGGGCTCGTTGAAAGTGGATTTCCAACCGTAAATTGCCTTGCTTGGCCAGGGCCAGCTGATGGTCGTTCTCTAAGGTGGGGGTCAGATCGAAACAGAACAACGTGTATCCGTTCCCGTAGTCCTCTCGACTGATGAAATTCCCTTCGTCTTGGTTGATTTGACCGGTGGCTGTAAACAGGCTCTGATAGGCTCGAATGAAATTCGCGCGCCCAAAGTTCGGGGTTAAGGCCGTGGCTGGCACCTGTTGTCCATGCACATGCAGGGCCACAAAATTGATGCCGAAATGTTTAAAGTCAAACGGATTCTCTGGGTAGGCTCCACTGAAACTGGTATTTTCCACACAGGCCAGGATCAATCGCTTGGGAACAGGTTTTCTTTGTTGGCGCTCATATTTCCAGCAGACACAGAGAACACTTTGGTTTGTACACGTCGGATAGGGTACTGGGCTGGTTTTGTTTCCAAGGCTTTCATGTGTCCCAATTGGACGGCTGGATTCGGTTTCACTTTTCGGACATACAGGACTGCGTCTTCGATGACAATCTTATAGTCAGCTACATGCGCCTCTACGTTAGTGGCCATCAAGGCGAAGGTCGGAGGCGCCTGTATCAGTCGGATTTTGATGGGGATCTTGTTCAAGAGGTATCGGTCCCTTATATGTGTTGTAATTGCATGAACATGTCTGCGTGCAGTCGACCCATGAGATCCACGGCGACGCCGTTCGCGGTCAAAGCCTTCCGTTTGCTATATCCCGTATTGTCGTTCTCTGCGCCCATGTGCTCGGCTTTGTCCTGGTAGAATAAAGCGGCTGTCAGTTGAGGTTTTTTAGCCTCTCGCCCATGCGACAACAGCGTCTCGATGTAGGCTCGATAGGGGTACGTGTTGGTCGAGTCACTGATGAGTTTGTCGCTGAGAAATATATCCACCTGTTGAAACATCGAGTGCGGCCAGAGATTCGTCGGGCCCACCGTTGCTTGGTCGGCGATTCTGGTGCCATCTCCATTGACGATCTTGGCTTTCACATACAAGTATGTATGGGCTAAATCCACATAGGCCGTATCCGCATTACTGATGGTGAACTCGATGGGCCCTGTTTCGTTGATGCTGGAGAGCGGGAGATGCTCCACTCATAATCCTTGTTCGGCACTGGTCTGTGTGGGCGGGACGGTCCACAAATCAAATTCACTGTTGGTGGAAGGGCAGGACTCTGCGTGGATCAAGGACATGTTTAAGAAAAGATATCCTGGGTCTTCGATGTGCGTCGTCGCTGGGTCGGTCGTCGACTGGTGCGTGGTCTCGGTGGGGCAGCTCTCTTATTCCCTACGGTGGCTGCGTTATTATTTTAAACCCGCCCAAGACGCTTCTCACTTCTTTATTTTCCATTCAAGGCTTGTCAGGGTGCAATGCCAAGACATCTGGTTAACACCACAGATCCCTGCTACCTCCCTTGTTGCCGGTTGCTTGCTGCCTGCTTGTCACCCGGGGGCAGGAACGTTTGACGATGCTGACGAGTATGTTCCCCAGTCCAGGTCCACGTTGCATGCGTGCACCACTAAACACCGGAAAGCCACCCCGGCCTGTTGGGCATAATAGTCCATATAGCTGCGTGCATCGCACTCGTAAGGCACCTTCATTATGCAAAGTGGGGAGCACGTGCTTGTCGAAAATGAAGTGTCAGCACCACTTTCCCGCGTTCGAATGCCACCTGTCGTCCCGTGTCATCTCTTATATCCACCGTGATCGTGTTGATGTGGGTTTGTCGTACAGGCAGGTAGAGCATGTGGGTGAAACTGTGGGTGACTTGATCTCCATACAACTTTTTAATGGGCACCACCCGTTACAGAGTTATGTTGATATCACCCACGATGTGGTTGTCCACCACGTCCGAGTAGACGTAGAGTCCGTACATACCCGACTTCATATCCATCGGGATCTCGTCTTGGTGGGCGGTGGGACCAGCGAACGTCCGTAGATCGAAACCCAGCATTTGCTGTAGGATAGGGCTCTGCCTTGTCGTTGTGTGCGTTGTAATCGAAGTTCACGTGATTCTTGAAGGGATAGGCTTTGATGGGTTTTGAAGTATTCGTGACATCCCGTAGAGCCTTATAATGTAACAGTCTTGACAGCCCACCCATGAACTCCTTGGGAGTATCGTATTGGCCTTCGGGGAGGGTGAGTCGGGTGTCTTTTCCTTCGTAGGTCACCTCGTACCACACATCATTGGCTCGCACGTTGTACCACGAGTAAGGGTACTGAATATCCACCAGTCCACATTCCCACCGGCCAGGTAAATGCAACGGTTGTGGTAATTGAGTCACATACTTGGCCACGGTGTTGTCAGGAAAGACATCGAGTGAACTGTTACTGGGTAGCGTGAGGTAAAACATGGCGACTGAGCTGTCCTGCTGCTGCTGTTGGTTTAATAGGTGTTCCAGACCTTGGGTGGTTGTGTCCGGCGTCGTGTTCGTCGCGTTGACTTGCTACGTGTCACGGCTCTGGAGATGTGCGGTGTCCTGATCAAGGGTGGTTTTTTAAAGGTTTGAAATGAAGATGCCCGTTGTGGTGGTGGAGTTTTGGGAGGTGACTCCGGTTCCCATTCGGATTCCCAAGGTTGTGGAATCTGTCGTGGTGCACGACTCGGCGATTGCTGGGTTCGCTGCCCAGCGGTTCCCCACCAATTCCTGTGGTACATGCATGTCTTTCAAGCCTTGAGCGAAGACCTCCCATCCTCGAGGATCCGTGTGCGACCTGCGTTTACGCATCAGGTCATTCACTAAATCCGTAATGTGGGTGCCGGGGACCACCTGATTCTGTACCAGGAGTTCGCCTTTATCATTCCAAGTCATGTTAGGATTCTGTTTCATCCGTTGTAATACCAGGCCAGCTTGTTTCTTGAACGAGGCAGGTACACTCTTCAGCACTTCGTCTTCCACCCACTGTGGGGCTGTGGGGGCTACCTCACCCGGCTGTTGGAACGGTGCTGAGGTCAGCGGTCTGTCACGTGGTGGTGGTGGTGGTGGTGGTGGTGGTGCTGTTGCTGGGGTAGACAGGGTTTTGTATTGGTCCATGAACGTCATGTACCGTTGAAGCGTCTCATTGTACCGTTGTACTTTCTCACTGTCGCTTAACCCCGGTCTCTGTAAGATCTGTTGCATCTCTCCATCGAGGGTGTTTATGGTCTTCACCGTAGGTGGGACAGGGTAGGGCGATTGGAGGTTTTGAAGGAACCGTGGTTCGACGAGGACCATTTTTTTCGTGTGGTTCATTGTCGGCCGAAGAGTCCACCCAATACTGGACCCAACACGGAAGCGGCCAACGGTGCTAAGATGGCCCCGAGAAAGCCGCCTTTCTGTAACACCTTTTTCTTTTGTGTTTGTGGGACCCGCTTATGGACTAGGGTTCGGAGACCTGTCTTATGCTTGGCCAACTTGGTCTTCTGAGCCGGAGTCAGTGGTACGTTGCCTTTTAACAGGTTGTACCCGATTTCGCACAGACAGCGTACAAGGTCAGGGTCCGCACCGCGTACAATGGTTCGGACCAACTCGGGTGGGGCCGTCTTCAATACACGGAGCGTGGGAGCGTGCTTCCGTACTCGCGCAGACATCATGTACAACTAATGCCAGAACCCACAACTCTGCCCTTTTTATCCACCTCAGAGACAAAGTCAACCCTGCTGTGGTATTCATTCTTTTTATTATCTCCATCATCAAACACACACACACTCCAGCTGGGGGCGCCACTGTGGGTGTGTTTACATTATTTTTGCAAGTACACGTGGTGGGTCTCCCCGGGAAAGATGCCGGTCCGTAGTCGAAGGTGGTCGGGGGTGGCTTGCTTGAGGTCGAAGAGCATATACCCGTGCTGAGGGGTTGTGGCATCTTTAAAGGCTTCCAACGCAAACGGTGTGCGGCCGGGATATATCTGTCTCGCCAGGTGCAGCAGTTGAGTGGTATCTCTCGGGTTTTTGAAGACCACCAGGTAGTGGGCATTTAAGCTGATGTTCCGATGTTCTTTGTTTTTACTGAACAGATTCTGCACAATGTAGATGATGCTGAGCCGTCGATGATGGCTGCCTTTGGTAAAGAGTTGGGTGACCCGTGCATCCGTCTCCGCCATGAGATCATCCAGAACCACCAAGGTGTCGGGTTCCAAATCGGCCAGGTTGGGTAGGCCTTCCACGAACGTGATGTGGGGCATTGCTGCATACGCTGCCTGCCATTCTCCGTAACACCACACCACTCGGGCAATAGGTGGGGTGATCATGCTGTCGGCGTGTTGAAGGAGCTTCCGGACGAAGTGCGTTTTGCCGGAGCCCGTCGGTCCTGCGATGAGACACGTGAAGGGATGCTGCCACCGTGGGTCCATTCGTTCGAGGTGCATCCGTTGTCGTGGTAACCCGCTCTTGTAAATTTGGTACGAGTGAACTGGAGTGGTGGTGGGTACAACGTCGGTCGTCGTTGTCTGTACACTGTCAGGGATGATGATGGGGGTAGGTACAACGTCGGTGGTCGTTGTCTGTTCACTGTGAGGGATGAAATCTGGTGGGTCTTGAGACGTAGTGGGTGTTCTTGGTGTAGGTGTAGAGCTTGGTGTGGAGCTCGACGTGGCTTGTACACGGGGTGTGGTGGTGGTGACTGGGCTCGATACGGGGTTGACTGGTGCTCTCTGTAGACCGGTTTCACTGGTGGCTGGTGTTCTCAATTGGTTAAGTAACGTGCTGACATAGGCTACGTCGTAAAACACACCTCCGTACAACACACTCGGCAGGGTTAGCACTAGTACCCAAAAGCCCACTTGTGCTTTGCGCGTTTTGGAAGACGCTGTGTTCAGAGGCAGCTGCTGTTGGTCCATAGCACTGTGGTCGGACGTGGAATGAACGAGGACGGCAGTGGTGTCTCGCTTTATAGTCGTTTCACCTGGTTGGCTGCGACCCAGGAATTGAAGGAACTGGGCCAGCCTTGCCATTTGACGAAATGAAACAGTTTGCCACGTCGACGTTCCGTTTTCAAAATCTGCTCCACCGTGTAGTAGTCTTCCTGTGTTTTTACGACAGGCTGTAATTCCGTCTCGTAAAACGTCCCTAGCAACGGTTCCCCTTGAAGATCTTCCAGCTCATAGACTCGCCGCTGTCGGGGTAGGCGCCATTTAATCAGGAAGTGCTCATCGCTCCAGTTGGGCAAGTAACTTTTCTCGAACTTGCCCTTGACTTTACTGATCCGTACAGGGTCCCCGACCTTGTACTCCGCCTTCGTCGTTCGCTGCAATGGCCTGGGGTACAACACACGCCGGACTTGGGCTTCATTGCGTTGGGTCACGGTAATGGGCGCTCTCTCTATACTCCGATGATAGGCTCGATTGTAACCCCTCACCAGTTTCGGGAGAACATCGATGTACCGCCTTGTATTCTTATAGGTAAAATATTTATACATGCGGCCTTTGAATGTCCTGTTGAACCTCTCCACCACGGAAGCCTTGGTCTCGTTGTACGTATGGAAGAAAAACACCTTCTGTTTCTTGAGAAAGGCTTGGAACGGTCTGTTGAGGAATTCCGTGCCTTCGTCAGTTTGCAAATACAAAGGTTTGCGCCCGGTCTTGAAGATGTCTTTGAACGCCGCTATGAGATTTGCCCCGTTTTCGTCCGGATGGGTACCACCCACGCATACTTGGATAGGATATCGATGCACGTCAAGATATACCGATTCTCATCGTTGTGTTTGGCAAAGGCGCTCATATCGACCAAATCCGTTTGCCACTGGGCATCTATTCCTCCCACGATGACGCGGTTCCGTAGAAAATGGCGACGGACAGATCGATGTAAGGTATAGGTGTCTTGTCTTCTTAACCAATCTCGGACTTGGGCACGTTGTATCCCTTGGGGTTTGGCCGCTCGATAGAGAGCCGACAATGCACTATAGGCCGCCGGACTGTCGGGACTGTAGTATAAGTTATCCAACACCTTCTCCCAGCGCTTCATGGTGACAAATGATGGACCCTGGCTCTATCGTTTATTTATAACGGGTATATCTTGGGCCGGAGTTTCTTTCTGATTTTCTTCGTGGGCTTCCACAGTGTCCATGGTAAATGACCAGTCCATCTCGTCTGATGACCGCTTGATAAGCACTTGATCCACATCTACCGCGGCATCTTCCAATGCAGACCATAGATCAGGGTGAAGGGTAAAATGCACTGTACCCCCATCTAGCCGAGCCAATTGAGCAAAGAAAGGGCCGCGTCGGATGTACACATCGTGACACAAGTGGGTGAGGTCGCCGTCCAGTTCACCAGACAACACCCGTTTGAATTTGGTCCAGCCCTCCCGGGACAGACGAATGTGAGCCGGGCACGGTTGTGTAGGTCCGCATCACAGATGTCTCCCACCTCCTCCATGATATCGACCTTATCCGCATACACGTGCAGGAAAACCTCGGGGGTCAAGCTGAGATACGCCAGTATCATATGCTCCGTCATGGTCAGTACGTGAATGGTACCAGATTTGACTGTCTCTCGTATTTATAGGGAGAACCCCGTGAGATCAAAGGATCAGGTGGTCATGTCACTGGGCTGACTGAGTCTAGCCGGGTAATCAATGGCATCGTCGTCGGGTTCATGGCTAGACAGTTGTTCATTGGGTTCTGCCGCTGCTTCTCTCAGGGCACGAACCCACTCCAACTCGTCTGATGACCGCTCGTCCGGTGTAAACAGCTGGTCCACAATAGGCACCACTTTCTCCAAGGCTGTCCACAGATCGGGGTCTAGGGTGAAGCCTCGCGTAGGGTCTTGGTAGCGGCCCAGGCGTGGGAAGAAGGTTGCACGGTATACGTAGATGGCATTGTCTATGTGGATGAGGTGTCCGTCGAGCTCGCCGCTCAACACCCGTTTAAATTTGGTCCAGCCGTCACGGTGTAGCGTAACCGTATTCGATACGGTCTCAGCGGGCGACCAGCAAACATCTCCACGGTCTTCCACGAGGGTAACTTTATCTTCATAGACGTGTAACCCCACCCGGGGTGTAAGGGGAAGGATGGCTCGTAGGACGGGTGGCATGCTTGCTCCAATGTCGAACGGTGAATGACACACACTGTGTCTGACCCTCGTATTTATAGTCAGGTCCCACTGTCAATACCACAGCGCCAGGGTCAATAGGGCACAGACTATTGTGAGGCCAACCAGCCGTCGCTGGTTCCGGCGTGAGCGCTCGTGGTCCATAGCCCGGGCTTCAAGGATGGCTGTCATAGTCCAGTAGTGGTGAGTGATGGCACGCCTCTCCATCGAGTGCACTCTGTGGAGGACCGCTTCTGTGAACTCGTTGAGGATCTGGCGTCGTCCCTCGTTGTCGTCGCCATCTGCAAACATGGACCGGACCACTGCTCGGTAACCCGTGAATGAATTCACCACGGTGGCATGCTGTAAAATGCGAGTCGCATAGTGCTGGATCTCCGCCATGGCTCTGCAACCGTAGAAATGAAGGCGTGGGATCCAGAGGGACGTGTTTTATAGACCAGGTCACACATGCGCGCCTAGCTCTACGGGTGTAGTCCGTGATACGTACTATTCTGGTGGGTTAGTCCAAAATAGAGAGCAACAACAACAACACAGATTACAGATCAATCGTTTTATTATGCGTGAACATCATAGGAATGCATCTACTGACCTGTCTGGGGGTTTTCCACAATGGCATATGCATCCGCGCGCTGCCGGTGATGCCGCGCACTGCCGGAGAACCCGCGCGCGCGCGCTGCGGTGGGGGGCCGGGGCCCGCCGGGAAAGTTAGAGGTCGTGTGTTTGAGCATTCACCCCAACCGGAAGTGACGTCACACACACTTGCGTAGACCCACCAAACCACGTGAACGCCAGTGTGGGAAAAAAAACCCCAGTACATGACAGACACAGACAAGTCTAGACATGTCCAAAGGTCACGAGCCATTCACCCAAACCGGAAGTGACGTCACACACTTGTTCATTGGACCATTAGTGGCTCCCCTAGCTCCAAAACGTCTAGCGGGACCCATACAGGGTCCAGTTTTCGACACTAAGTGACCACATCCCGACGAAATGGCCAGTTTTCGACACCGGATGTGCCGCCATCTTGAACATACGTGCCGCCATCTTGGATATGTCCCATAATTCACCGGGTCAAAATACTCGCTTCTGATTGGCTGAGAGCTCTGACGGATTTGAAATACTCGCTTCTGATTGGACGAGAGCTCCGCATTGCGTCTGCGCATGCGCAGAATGATATTCCTACCGCACACCCAACCCATCAGATGCCCCTTCACCTAGGCTTCACTTTGATACCTCACTCGACCCCATTGGACCATTAGGGACTCCCCTAGCTCCAACACGGCTATTTCCATACCCTTGGGCCACCGCGCATGCGCAGAATGGTGACAACGGCAGAGCCACTAGTCCAGTCAGATGCCTCCTCACATAGGCTTGACTTTGATACCTCACTCGACCCCATTGGACCATTAGTAGCTCCCCTAGCTCCAACACGGCTATTTCCATACCCTTGGGCCACCGCGCATGCGCAGAATGGTGACAACGCACGAGCCCCTAGTCCAGTCAGGTGCCCCTTCACATAAGCTTCACTTTGATACCTCACTCAACTCGATCGGCCCATTAGGGACTCCCCTAGCTCCAAAACGTCTATGTTCATACCCTTGGGCCACCGCGCATGCGCAGAATGATATTCCTACCGCACACCCAACCCATCAGATGCCCCTTCACCTAGGCTTCACATGGATACCTCATACAATTCCATCGGCCCATGAGGAGCTCTCCTAGATCCCACCACGTCTATTTTCATACCCTTGGGCCACCGCGCATGCGCAGAATGCCGATAGTTCAACCCCATACCCAGTCCATTAGATGCCCCTTCACAAATGCTTCACTTTGATACCTCATATGACCCCATCGGCCCATTAGGGGCTCCCCTAGCTCCAACACGTCTATTTCCATACCCTTGGGCCACCGCGCATGCGCAGAATGACCCTAATTCAACCCCACACCCAGCCCATCAGATTCTCCTTCACGAATGCTTCACTTTGATACCTCACTCGACCCCATTGGCCCATTAGGGGCTCCCCTAGCTCCAAAACGGCTATTTTCATACCCTTGGGCCACCGCGCATGCGCAGATTGCCGATAGTTCAACCCCACACCCAGCCCATTAGATGCCCCTTCACGAATGCTTCACTTTGATACCTCATATGACCCCATTGGACCATTTGTGGCTCCCCTAGCTCCAACACGGCTATTTCCATACCCTTGGGCCACCGTGCATGCGCAGATTGCCGATAGTTCAACCCCACACCCAGCCCATTAGATGCCCCTTCACGAATGCTTCACTTTGATACCTCATATGACCCCATTGGACCATTGTTGGCTCCCCTAGATGCCAACACGGCTATTTCCATACCCTTGGGCCACACGACGCCATCTTGGTCCCACTCCCACTCCCACATCAGCCGCCATCTTGGTCCCACTCCCACTCCCACATCAACCGCCATCTTGGTCCCACTCCCACTCCCACATCAACCGCCATCTTGGTCCCACTCCCACTCCCACATCAACCGCCATCTTGGTCCCACTCCCACTCCCACATCAACCGCCATCTTGGTCCCACTCCCACTCCCACATCAACCGCCATCTTGGTCCCACTCCCACTCCCACATCAACCGCCATCTTGCACTCAGTGACCCCAGTGACGTCATAAGTTGCACTAAGATCCAAAGGTCAATGTGGTTCAATTTCAGTTTACACTACTACTAGTGGCACCTCCAATCACCTGTTTAAGCTTGATGTCACCTCCTGTTCCAGATCACTTCTGGTTCGGAGACACTTCCGGTTCGGAGTCACCTCCGGTTTGAGGTCACTTCCGGTCATGTGACTTGCGGGTGGATGCAAATACAGGACTTGGACATTACAGGAGATTTCGCCAAAAAAAAAATCCGGAATTACTCCCATGAATCAACAGATTTTTGTGGAGTAAAGGGGTTCCATCGTTCGGTACGGCTTTATTCAGTGACGCCATCGTGTGCATGCGCACACGCTCGGTACACCTGTACTGCACGTTTGGGCAATATATAGTTCATATGTGTTCCAGCTGTGTCCAAGGTGTACGCTGCATTATCAAATCCTGAAACGTTGCTAGAGAACATCTCTCAGAGTTTTACATGATGAGAGATGAAACTGTTGAACAAATTATGCGATTGCCGTCTTTGACGCTATCGTGTTGTAGACTACGACTGGGGTATTGACCACGTGGACCAATTAGGTGATGGTGGAAATGCGCACTGGAGGATTAGCAGAGAAAGCTCATGTTCGGGGGCGCCCTGGGTATATACATACCTTTATATGATACCTTTAATGCCTTTTAATCATAGCTTTATTTTTTACCGTTACACCGGCCCATAGGGAGCGGACCAAAGTGGGGAGGAATTGGCTCACGCTGTCGAGTACGACAGGAGGGGCAGTGGTGTGATGTCATGGTGCGCATGCGCACTCGGTGTGTAGCGGATAAATGACACTTTTGGGTGCGCACTGCGGACATGCCTCTCTCTATACACATATACACTGGCCCATAGTGGGCTGTTATGTGGTGTACGCCACTCTGTAGAGGACGACTGAAGAGACGATATTGTGACTGGGGATACAGGCATGCGCACTCCGGAAGTAGTGGTTAAAGGGTCATTTCTGTGCGCAGATATATCTTTGTATACACCGGCTCATAGGGGTAAAGCTGTGGCGTGGTACATGACTTTGGAGTGTCGATGGTGTGAGTATACAGGTCACGCGACTATGACGTGATCAGCTACCGGTGACGTCATCGGAACGCCCTCAATGTATCATGTTTGGGCGCGCACCACAGTGTATGCATCTCGGGACTCACGCTTGGAACACATTGAAAAATGAGCACCAAGAGCATGATGACGGAGCATCTCGTAGGTGCGTTCTAAGCCTTACCCACAAGGTCTTCCTCAACGTGTAAGATAAACGTGTCAAGGTCCTCGAAAACATCCGGGACGTGTTCGAGAGCGAGCCGACACAATCCCAACCGACTGTCATCTGTCTGTCCCATAATGGATGGACGAAGTTCAAACGGGTTATGTCTGGTGAAATCGACGGCAACCTCATCCATCTTTGTCACGATACCTACGTCGTTACTCAACTGGTCGGCATGACTGGATCCACCCTCGTCCCTATCTACAGATCAGCTTCGAAAATCCCTTGCCGGATGTGGACGATGTGCTTGTACAGGACCAGTCAGCCTACGTGTCGGCAGTCAAAGCAGCGTGGGAATACGCACTGGCAGAGACTAATTAGGTTATACCTACAGGGAAGGTGAACAGATATTAATATGGCAGTCTGACTCCCGCATCAGTCGTCATCATGAAACAGTGTTGGATACACTGTATTACAGTCATCAGAATCCAGCGGCGTATAGTGATGTGAACGCCCTCTACCGGGATGGCGCACCCCAGAGGATCCGTCGATGACAAGCCCAAGCCTGGTTTAAAATAAATCCTAGACACATGTAGCTGTCCGTCGCTATTTCCCAAATAACCGAGTCATCGTCGCGGGCATGGACAACCAATGGCAGGCCGACTTAGTCGGCACGAGTGCCTTTGCTAAACGCAACAACGACAACCGGTATATCTTAATCTGCATCGAAATTCTATCGAAGTACGTGTCGTGTCTGTCCAGACGAAAGCAGGAGAGAATATCATGAACGTATTCAAGCAGATGTTCAAGACCGGGAACAAATCGTTGTACTTAGAAACCTACGTACAGACAGATCTCCTCAACAGAACATTCCAAAAGTTTCTGAAAAACCACAATTTGTTCTTCTTTCACACGTACAGCGAGACCACAGCCTCGGTCAATCGCACCTTAAAAGGCCGAATGTGCAAAAACACGGCGGTATATCGATGTCCTCCTGAAACTTGTGGACGAGTACTTGGCCTATCACCGCAGTATCCAGATAGCCCGATCAAGATCACCAAGCGCAACGAAACCCAGATCCGAGATGTCTTGTACCCCCTACAGCGTCCACATCCATAGAAATTCCAGTGTGGTGACCAAGTGTGGATCACTAAAGACTCCTCCTAAGAGCCACAGGTCAGTCTACGCTCAGACATGGACAGATGGCGACTGTCGCTGAAATTCCAAACCCGAAAAGGATAAGTGGGTGCTGTGATCACAGTGTTAACCCTCCTGGGCGTGTTGTACGGGGGTGTTTTCTACGACATGGCATCTGTCATCTCGCTACTCAGCCAACCTAGGACGACGAACTCTCAGCCCGTGACGGCAGATCAGACGGCATTGGAGAAATGTATGCCAAGCTGACCGCCGCGGTCATGAGCCGACCAATCGCACGCCCTACACCAACCCTCATCTAGTACTCGCACAGCCGATCCAGCCTACCGCAATACCTACCACACTATAGACATCGATTCAGCCACAGTATCTACTAAGAACAGACCTACAACACCACAGACTCACCAGAGGAGAACCTACCGACCACCTCCTCTTAAGCATCTCGCAGGCCCATGCGAGATTTACGAGAGCAAATTACCAGAGGAAAAAGTCAGAGGATACAACTCCACCCATGGACCCCGCTGGTAACATCCTTTCACCTGTCTCATTTCGTACCCGATGGATTCAGTCAAGATACACTTCGTGTAGAAGATCAATCGACACGCCGACAGCATGATTATATCACCAATCACCCGGGACGATTGGTGTTACAGGGAATAGCAGGCAACATATGCGACGATGCACTTCGCCACCTTTGTGAAAGAACTGCCTGACATGGATGACTTGGAATCAGACACTACTTTGGTCGTCGTCGATGATCTCATGGCGAAAACCGATGCTTAGGCGACCTAGCTCTGAATTGAAGACAGCCATAATTGAAGGTTCAGTATCATCTACATTGTGCAAAATTTGTACAGTGAAAACAAAGAGCATCCGAATATCAGTTTGAATGCCCATTACCTGGTGGTGTTCAAAAACCCCAGAAACACCACTCAGCTGACGTATATGGCGAGACAAATGTACCCTGGCTACACCCGTTTTTTTCGGAAAGTCAATGAAGATGCGGCGATCCTGCAGTAGGGATATATGTTCCTCCACCTGAAGCAAGCCATCACCGACCATCTCCGGCTGCAGACTCGGATCTTTCCCGGAAAGACCCAATACGGGTATATTCCGTCATAATCAATCAAAGCGGTACACATGAAATACAAGAGTGATATGTAAACACGGGACTATCCCAGCATTTTGGTCGATGATGGAGCACAGGAAAAATGGCGCGGAGGGAACCACCCCTACTACAAACCCTGCAATCTCCCTACCTGATCCCACCAACAGGATACGCTGAACAAACTCGCCCAAGACACGAACCATATTTTACAACCATGAAATTTAAGAAATATTGACAATCTACACCAGTGCAATTAGGCGCTTCAATGGTACATCACGTTTGTGGGACAATACAAGCCCCCTCCACCCCAACTGGACGCAATCCACCGTCAGTCGAACAGTCACCGCAGCTCGTGTAGCCAGTACAACTCGTCCCATGGCCGCAGACAATCCGAACATGTCCTGGCACCCACACGGTGGATTTGATGAATGATATGGTACGTCAACGCAACTGACACGTGTCCAACAAAGGATGGCAGGTTTTCCCACAAGGGTTGACAGACATGCACACACTACAAGAAATGGTCGAAAACTTTCAGCGTTGGACATATACCCGTGACACAACTCCAAACAAACCGCACTGCGGTGGTCTAATGGTTAGAGCGTCGGCCTCGTAAGCGGTAGGTACTGGGTTCGATCCCAGGCCGGGTCATACCTAAGATTTGAAAAATGGAACTTGTTGCTCCCTCGCTTACGCTCAGCATTAAGAGGATAGAACAAGGACTGGTTCGCTCGGTGTCAGTATAATGTGACTGAGTGGGGTGTCATGTCTGCCTACGGCATGATATTTCAGTGGGACAGCACTATAAAATGGCAGCATTAGATCTGCTCTGTTACAAGTAGGTACCCCTGCCCCTCCCCCTCCCCTCCCTTCCCTTCCCCGTCGTGATATAGCTGAAAAAATGTTGAAAGCGACGTTAAACCCTATTCACTCACTCACTCACAACTCCAAACGCCACGCCGATCGAGATCCGTCACACGAGCCCGTCGATCCCCGACTCTCTCGGGCAGTCATCAAGTTTCAACTCACATTGCTTAAGGCCCATTCTCACAGTGCGATTTGTAGTAACAACTTGTAGCATACAACTCAGTTGCGTCGTGAGAACACTCGTACGATTTAGTCGCATGCTACAAGTTGTATGAAATAGGGCAGGTCCTATTTCATGCGATTAGTTGCATGCTACAAATCAGGGAATTCCCCCGCCGAGTTGTTACTACAAATCGCACCGTGAGAATGGACCTTTAGTGATAGATCTGCCGAGCTGTTCCCGGACAATACCGTAACCCATTACGTCACCGCACTGTCGCACTCCTTACATCTTCCTGGGCAATGAGAATATAGACGTCCTGTACAAGAAAATAGCATGTACCTTTACACTCACTGCTGGCCAGTACCATCGTACACGAATCGGACGAGAGTCTGGAACCAGGCCAACAGGACGAAATCCTTCCTGTCCATCAATGAGTTGGACATGACGAACACAGTCAATGTCGCCAATTTTCTGTGAACGGGTATGAGCTTTAGCGTTAGCTGGACGTTGCAGCAGCTGGGACTACAGTCGGACGTGTAGGACCAAAACCATGAAGGACCGGAATACAGGGTTATACGGACAGAGTCCGGCAGACCGACATCCGCGCATCAAAATTAATACATGAGACGATTCAACCGATCGCATTCGAACGAAGAAAAGGGGTGTTGTCTTTTTCATCAGACCCAATCGCCGAATTTTACATGATGAAGGTTGTACCTTACCAGTGTGATGCACACAGCTGTGTGAACTATTACACCAAATAAGCCGGTGGTGGCCTAAATCTCTATAGAGGCACACGTATTTGGAGAAATGTTTCGGGAACATCTTCAAATCTTTCCTCCCGCTTGTGACGTGTGGGGTTAAAGCGGTCGGAAAGCAAGCCGTGCGAAATGGTGTGCAAGTTCTGAGTGATGCGATCAGCGGTGTCCTCGTCTTTAACCATCTCGGACATGCCTGATAATAGTAAAGCAGGGAATCGGGGCAACGCCTCTTACTCCAAGCAATTCAACTTTGTAGCCCTACGTGTGGACGTACAACAGGTTTCAGCACGTCCACTCCAGAAGGACTTTAGACTGCGGAAGTACATCCAGAGTTATCAGGCCTCTTTGCGATCTGGACACCTATTGTGACGGGTACACGTATTTTTCTGCTGGACATCACCTCGACCTTAGACAACGACCATCTCGTCAAGAAAGGCAACTTTTAGCTGGGAATGCACTTTGGGACATCCCTTCCCGGCACTATGATTGTAATTTGACAACATTCAAGTAAACATGAATCGACACGTTCTTTGTGACCATTCTACCTAATATTTCAATTTTCTATTTTGATAAACCAAAACAAAAATTGACGTTCAAATTTCAGTTTTTGATTTTGAGAAACCAAATACGAAAAATGAAAATTGAACTGTGAAAGGTTACACGGACCGTAATTCACTTCGGGACATCCTTTCCTGACACTATAATTGTAATTTGCTACACCGAGGTCGACATCATACAAATAGACATGAACCGACACGTTCTCTGCGACTCATTCTACCTAATGTGGATACGGACCAGATCTCAATCGCGCTGAAGAACATTCCGTGGACACTGACCGTCTTTTAAGGGGTGTTTGCCCTTCACGTCTTCCCGCTGGACCGTGTGTACCCTGCCGCGTACGTCATCAAGACAGACTCGACTGTCTGATCCGGGGGAACAATGGTTGCCATGTACTTGACAGAAGAGTACGAAGAGCACTTTGACCCGTACTGACTACCACCGGTTTATCCAGACCTGACGGCGTTCATGGATGAATGTACGGAGACGTGGTATTCGAACAGTCAAGCGTTGCAAGGCATGAGTAGTAGTGTCTGCGGACAGTGCTTCCGGTTTTATTTACTCCATCGGTGCTGTGGATACTCCATGCCCAGTATCGTGCATATGTTTGAAGAGTACACCCAGGACGAGGACCAACACCCTGTCTTGTATGTTTCGTTATAATGGTGTAGATACAGTAGATACAAAATGTAGTCCGGAACGGAACCTTGTCCACATGCCCCTTTTAGGACTGTCGCCTGGCGGACATCCTGACCCAACCGAGTATAGCGTATAGGTTCACGAGTGTATGGTCTTGAACAGGCCATCTGTCGTACATTTTCCAGGGGTTAAACCGAAATGGTTGTCCTAACACTACAGTGCCATTAATGGAAATTCTCAAGGGTTATGGCGTAAACATTGGAATGATTTTAACTCCCGGTTCTATCGCTTTAAAGCGTTGTAGGAGTCCACCCATCCTCTGATCACCCCACCGTCTGTGGGATAAAACCTCACGCTATCGATGATGTGGACTTCATGGGCGACTCCGTGAACATTCAGCGAGGGTTTACCCGATGCCCATTCAGTGAGTGAGATGTACCGGTACCACTGGTCTACATTGGGGTTTCGCCGAATGAAACTCCTGGAATCAGTCATGAGTCAGAGGGTGGATAGAGCCAGATGGGTCTGTCTACCCTGGAAAAGTTACCTCCCTTGTACGGTAGTGGGTACAGAGTGAGTGAGTGAAGAACGACTGGTGGAGTTAAACTCGAGTAAGTGAGGTATGAGTGACTACCGGCACCACTGGTCCACTGTCCGACGATGTTTCTGTGCCACCGCCTTCTGCTAGAGCTATACAAGTTTATTCCGCCTGATCGAATTCGCACAACTACGTTGACACAATCCAACAAAACATCGCCTCTGATCTGAAACTAGCCTTTGGCTACATCATACTCCATCAAGACGCAGCGCAGTTATGGTATCTTCTACCCTAGCGCCAACACCCTCGATTAACCTTTCACCACTACGGGTCGTGCCTCGCTAGAGACGCCTGTCACCCATATCGACACCTTAGATCCACTGGCATGGGCTCATAAGCAACGCCCCCACACGATGGAGCATAGATATGGTGACCAGCGCCAACTTTTCGCTATCAAACTGACAGTTCAGCCCCTCCTTTGACGACGATGGGCGTAGAGGTGTCTAACGACCCTGGCTGACACACGATAAACATACTCAGGGCGCCTCCCTCGCTTAGGTATGATGTAACATGGTGGATAATAAAATGGTTGAAATGCAATTCTATCTTCTTGTTGTTCTCGCATTGGAATGGCCATTCAGAATAATTCTTATTTTTGCACGGGCCACATCCCGTATCTCAGGGTATTGGTGTGTATGTGTGGAAAATTTTGGAAAGAGGATTGGAATAAAACAGTGTTCATAGCCTTAGTGGGGTCACGGTTCTGTAGCCTCGCTAATTGGTCGATCTTCGAACAGACCCATCATTGCCTACCCACAACATACTATGATGCATGCCTGAGTTCGGAAGTCTCGTTTGGTGGAACTCCGATGTCTGATCCCTGTTGTTCTCGATCGAGCACTCCACTTACTTCAGATTACGCATGCGCATTCCACCCCTAAGAGTTATACTCCGACAGTCCAGACCCGCTGTTTCCCGCACTCGAGTGCCTCTGCATCAAAGAGCTTCAATAGAACCATGCCCACCTCTATGGGCCAGTTAAAAGGAGTGTACGTTTCACTCCTCCGAGGGCGCACCCGGTCGACTGTGCGCTTTCTCTACTACCGATGATGTCATAAATGCTGTTATTCCGCTTGGTAGTTCCTCTAGGGTCGATTCCTCAAAGCCCACATGCCCACCAATTTTCTTGATTAACGCATCCTATCGCATCCGTTTTCTGTATTGCTGAGTGAGTGAGTGAGTGAGTGAATAGAATTTAACGTCGCCCTCAACAATATTTCAGCCACATCACGACGGACCAACCAAGCACCACCCAGCCCAGTTGTGTTCCTGCTACTTCAAAGAAGAAATCTTTGAAGCAGCATGGAACCAGACACCCTCCATCCACCCTACAAAACACTGAGGACAGCGCACAAGACACAGACTGAACGCTTACATGGTGCAATAAAGACAAGTGATATTACAGTGCTATAGACATCACATTATCAAGTTCATGTTGCTTCTCAGCGAAATACATTGAAGCAACAGGAACCTGAGTGTAAAACGGACTAAACGCTTGTAATTACAACAGTTACAGATCCATTCAACATCCATCAAAACCCCAAGAACGATATTTTGGATGAGTTCCTTGGTGGAATAGGCCGAACTCTTACAGAGTAGTATTCTAATGGCAGCCATTTTGAAAAAACACCCTCTAGCGGCCGTTCCCCATCATTTCTAAAGGGATATAGGAGCTTATTTTAAAGGAAAAGTCTCAAACTACCCGAATCCACCTCCAAACTTAGTTTTGCGAAAAATATTAGCGAGGTTACAGAACCGTGACCGCACTGTCTTTCTCAATATATGGAGGCTCTGAAAAGAGCCGTTAGCAGGGCTGTCATTGCCACAACGTCAGGGCCAGTACTGTGTGGGTGACAAGCACTGTCAGGCCGACAAGCCGTCGTTGGTCCTGGTGTGATCGCTTGTGGTCCATGGTCCGGTCAGCGAGGATGACTGTCAGTAAAAGTGGGTGATAGCTCGTCTCCCCATCGAATCGACTCTCTCGCACACCGCATCTGTGAAGTCTTCGTTATCTTCGCTATCTTCAAACAATGACGGATGACCACCTCTCAGTATCCCATGAGTGAATTAACCATGCTGTAAAACACGAGCCGCATAGGGATGGGTCTCCATCATGTCTCATGAACAGTGGAATGGGGGTTTGGGGTTAGAGGGGCGTGTTTTATACCCGCTAGACATCCGAACATGTGCTTTATCTACTACTCCTCCATCGAGTGAGCATACGCACCATCACGTCACTTCTGGTAATCTACACGCGGGGAGCTTCAAAGCAATACCAAGCTCGATCCATTTGGATTCAGTATGGTTCATTGAACACCACAAATTATCCTTTTTCTACCATTCCTCGAGTGCGCATTCACAACACGGTGTTGCTCCGCGAAAACCAATCATGCCGTAGTCTCCACTTGACAAGAGCTTCAACACGCAGCTGGGCCACGTATGGCCCTTTAAACTTCCAAACACGCCCTTGTGTACGCCCAAAGTGCCCTTTCTCTACTACTCCTCGAGTGCGTGCACGATGACATCATCGCCTAAAATCCCAACACGGCCCTCAGACGCCTCCAGTCATATGCTACAGCGTAATTCCTGTCGATAGAACACCCACAACCTACCTTTACTCCACAAGCAATCTGATTAAAACTCAGACTTAATAACCGCTCCTATATCTGACATGTCGCTAATTAAGATCTGGGACAGTTCCTATCTTAAATCTGTCGCGCATGTCAGACTGGCGATCAATCACAGTCCAGTCTCAACAGGCGAAGAGGTGCGTATTGGCGCTTTCCATTTGGAGGATACGCCAGCATTGCTCCGGCACAGTAAATGGAACGTGCACAATCAAAGCATTGCCAGCGGCCACGCCGATTACGCGAAATGGAAAGCGTCCTATATTCAGTGGCGGCCAAGTTCAAGGGCGAGATCGAAAATTGTGGTGTGCCATGAATTTGACGTGCCCGCATTAAAGCAGGAGCAACTGCAGATGCTTTCTTTCATGCTACGTAAAAGACACTGTATAGCCGTTCTTCCTACCGGCTACGGGAAATCTTTATGTTGCCGAGTGTACGGACGAGACTTAATTAGCGACATGTCCGATATAGGTGCGGTTATTAAGTCTGAGTTTTAATCAGATTGCCCCACAAGAAAACGGCCATTCATGGGTGTAATGTCCCCCTTTCGGCTTTATGGGTGAAATTTCCTGTACAGTCCGTTTTTTCATATTTTTGGCGAGATGCTCCAGTCTTATTGTGCATCACAAGAACAGCCTTAATATTACCAGACTTACGCTTTAAATACTACTGACAATGTTGTAATTCAAACACATTCTTACAACTGATGTACATGAATAACGTTGTTACAATATGTATAAAATAGTTGTTATGTGAATGTAAGGATACTACATGTATCACAATGTTATCACGATGTTATGGCCATATACATTTCTGAACAAATGTGATTTATTGTTGCATTATTTATCGGCTTGGCAGCCGTTTGCCCATAAATCATATGCCCGAGTCCAGGTAAATCCAAAATCCTTCCCTATGCTCATCGATCGGCCAGTACTCTACCGCCAATTTCTAATTCATTCTCAAAGCTAGTAGTATAGGAAGGACAGATCTCTTATTATTTTGAGAGGTAGAGAGAAGTGCGGAGGGAATGTTGCCATGGTGACCTTTGATTTTGACGGTTCGAAGCCACTTCCGGTCATGTGAATTCCGGATCACCGGTGCAAACGGATTCGAAAAAAATCCGGAAATCTCACAAAACAATCCGGAAAGACGGACTTCACAACCACGAAACACTGGAAAATTTTCTTGTGTAGCAAATAGTAGGTTCTATCGATCGGGTTTACGCTGTCGCGTACGACTGACGTGATCTCAAATCCGTTGTGTGATTTCAGCTGGTGATGTTATGGTACGCATGCGCAGTCGCTTAGAACGCCTGTTGTGGGAGATTTTGACGGGAGGTAGGTCATACGTGGTCATAATGTGTCGTGCGGTGGCGTTGATGTCGGACATCAGTAGTAGAGAAAGTAGAGATATGGTCGGATGTGCACTCGAATGGGTGAAAAGCGGCCGTGATGGACACTGGATTGGGCCAATTTTAGATAATTTTCTATTTAAGTTGCATTCCTTCCAGACGATAAAACAGATCGTCAACGTAACGACTATGGGACAAAACTTTTTCTGGAATATTTTTAATGAAAGCAACTCTTTCTCTTCCATTCATTTGTTTCTATATTTCCTCATCATAAATTCTCTATTTCCACACCAATTCAAACATTCTGAATCAACCTCATGTGGCAGCAGCAGTATGGGAGGAGCAGCCGCAGGAGGAAGAGGATCACCAGTCTCAGTAGTAGGAGATGCATAAGGAGGAGGAGGAAGGGGAGGAGGGGATGAGCAGCAGGAGTAGGCGGAGCAACCGCAGGAGAAAGAGAAGCATCAGCAGCATTATAGGCAGCAGTATAGCAAGAGGATGAGTAGCAGCAGCAGTAGTATAGGCAGCAGTATAGGAAGGAGGGGAGTAGCAGCAGCAGCAGCAGTATAGGTAGCAGTATAGAAGGGGGAGCAGCAGCAGCAGTATAGGAGGGGAGAAGTAGCAGCAGCAGTAGTCTAGACAGCAGTACAGGAGGGAAGAAGTAGCAGCAGCAGTGTAGGCAGCAATATAAGAGGGGGAGCAGCAGCAGCAGCATTATATGCAACAGTATAGGAGGAGGAGAAGCAGCAGCAGCAGCATAGGAGGAAGAGGATGAGCAGCAGCAGCAGTAAGTAGGAGGACCAGCCGCAGAAGAAAGAGGAGCATCATCAGAAGTATTAGTAGCAGTACAGGAAGAAAAAGAGTAATAGCAGCAGCAGTATAGACAGTAGTATAGGAGGAGGTGTAGCAGCAGCAGCAGTATAGGCAGCAGTATAAGAGGGGGAGCAGCAGCAGCAGCAGCAGTATAGGACAAAGAGGAGCAGCAGCAGCAGTATAGGAGGAAGAGGAACAGCAGTCCCAGTAGTAGGAGGATATGCAGCAGGAGGAGGAGGAAGGGGAGAAGGAGGAGGAGCGGAAGTAGTATGCGAAGCAACCGCAGGAGAGAGAGGAGCATCAGCAGCAATATAGGCAGCAGCATAGCAGGAGGATGAGTAGCAGCAGCAGTAGTATAGGCAGAAGTATAGCAGGGAGAGGAGTAGCAGTACACAGCAGTATAGGCAGCAGTATAGGAGGGAAGCAGCAGCAGCAGTATAGGAGGGGGAGGTGTAGCAGTAGTCTAGGTAGCAGTATACGAGGGGGAGCAGCAGCAGTATAGGCAAGAGTACAGGAGGGGAGGAGTAGCAGCGGCAGCAGTAGTATAGAAAGCAGTATATGAGGAGAAGGAGCAGCAGCAGCAGTATAGGAGGAAGAGGAGGAGAAGCAACAGTACGTAGGCGGAGCAGCCGCAGAAGAAAGAGGAGTATCATCAGAAGTATTTGCAGTAGTAGAGGAAGAAAAGGAGTAGCAGCAACAGCAGTAGAGGCAGCAGTATAGGAGGGGGAGTAGCAGAAGCAGTACAGGCAGCAGTATAGGAGGGAGAGCAGCAGCAGCAGTATAGGATGAAGAGGAGGAGCAGCAGCAGTACATAGGAGGAGCAGCCGCAGAAGAAAGAGGAGCATTATCAGAAGTATAGGCAGCAGTATAGAAGGAAGAGGAGCATCGGCAGCAGAACAGGCAGCAGTACAAGAGGAGGAGGATCATCAGCATGTAGGAGGAACAGACAAGAAAAAAGATGAGCATAAGCAGCAGTGTTGGCAGCAGTATAGGAGGAGCAACATCAGCAGCAGTATAGGCAGAAGTCTGGGAGGAGGAGAAGCAGCAACAGCAGTAGGAGCAGACACAGAAGAAAGATGAACATCAGCAGCAGTATAGGCATCAGTATAGGAAGGGCATCATCAGCAGTATAGGCAGAATTATAGGAAAAGGAGGAGCATCAGCAGCAGTATAGGCATCAATATAGCAGGAGGAGCATCAGCAGCAGTATAAAAAGAAGTAGCAGTAGAAGCAGCAACAGTAGGAAAAGTAGTGGCAGCAAGAGGAGCAGGTGTAGGAGAAAGCGCAGCAGCAGCAGCAACTGGATGAGCGAGGAGGTGGAGGAGAACCGGTCTATATACAAGGTGCAAGTTTTAGGGACCAAGGATTGGAGAAATCAGAATCTTGTATATCTGACCGTATAGGATGAATACCATCTGATGCCATGAGATGGCAGTAGACTTATTCCAATATTTGTAATGCTATCCTCGCGAGCCAGTCTATCGATCGATCTGTTAGGATCGATACACTGGCTACGTTAGTTACCCATATCAGTTCTGGATATGAATCATCAAGTGGTTTCCTCTAAAACAAACCATCAGTGAATGTGCTACACCAGCTGATTACGTCAATGCAAGGTATGAGATCTGACAGGTTTGAATTTCCTCGCTGGCCAAGCTACTTTGATGTCGGTCTGAAATCGACATCGAAAGTCAAAGCAATGAAACCCAGAGGGATTGAAGTCCCCCGACGTTGAAACAATTGATTCGGCTTGGAATCATAATGTTCAGTGCCTGGCGTGGAGCGTAATCCCGAGTGAGATCAAGTAGCAAGATACCCACAATTACAGAATTGTTCTAATCCAGTCAGGTTATCAGAATTTAACTTGGCCCACAGGTGGCGGCACCTATAGGTGGATCGACATAAAAAAAAAACAATCCCAAGCGAGATCTTGAGGAACCCACATACCAAATTTGGAAAGAATCTGTCTAGGTTTTCAAAAGTTATTGCCTGGAAACAAAATTTTAACTTGGCTCCCAGGTGGTGCCACATAAACGTGGATTAGGGTGAAAAAACATTCCCAAGCGAGATCTTGCGGTGAGGTCCACATACCAAATTCGAAAAGAATCCGTTCAGGTTTTCCAAGTTATTGTACGGAAACAAAAAAAAATAACTTGGAACACCCGGTTAGCGCCACCCATACGCGGATCGGCGTGAAAAACAATCCCAAGCGAGATCCTGATGCGCGGTATCCACATACAACATTTGACAAAAATCCGTTGTTTTTCAAAACTTGTTGTCCAGAAACAAAATTTTAACTTGGCCCTCAGGGGGCGCTACCTATACTGCTCGGCTTGAAAAATAATCCCAAGCGGGATACTCGTGTATGTAGACATATACTATCTGCAGCACTGTTCTCTAAACCTTAATTATCGGTGAAATTGTATAGTGATGTTCCAGACGACTGTGATCTGTGACATACATACCCACTGCAAAAATATGGCAGGACTGTAACTATAATGTTTCAAAAACTGTATTTAAATTAACTGTGTGTAAAATATACACGAAATAGAAAACGTTTCATGACAAGCAAAGTGCTCACATTGTAAGAAAAGACAAAAAACAACTGTATCTCATTGCGCTTGTTTCATTGTACTTATTTATTTCTGCTCTCCAGAAGGAGGAATAAAGATGATAATAATAATTGTCCGGAAACGAAGTCGAACGGACGAACCCCAATATCACACCCTGCATACCAAACGGCTGCTCCAACTTCCGCCGGAGGGTCAACTTCCGCCGGAGGGAAATTTCAAATTTGAGCAGCTAAGTAAGTTCAGATTTTTCATTTTTTGGTAGTTTTCACGTATTTAATACTCGAAAATGTAATGAGAAAATGTTCTCAAGGGGACGTGTTAGCAATTCGTGTGAAATTTTCAACTCGTCCTTGTATTATTTTTTAATTACAATTCATTTTATCTGACATTAAGAGCTATATTGCAACATAACAGTGATTAGATGCTTAAAAAATCATCTATTTGTGTATCATCCGCCAAATAAGTTATAGATATATGAAGAGTAGTTCCTTAACAGCAGGCTGATAGCTTTTAGTTTCAAATAGTTCAATCTACTTCGGTCACTGTTAGTTTTTCTAGCTCATGCATGTTCGTATATGATACAAATACCGCCGGAGGAGCATGTCTCGAAGATCTGATTACCGCCGGAGGATCTAATCTCTATGCGTTTGTGTATGTACACGATCAGGCCACTTTATTATATGTTAACCATGCAGAAATAGCCATGATCATCACTAATTTTATCCTCGACATTTACGCTCCATCGTGCCAACTCGTGTATTGGCCTAGGTGTTCTCATCAGCAGTTTGTCACCCCCTAAACTGTCGATGAAACAGCGATATTTCTGACAGTATGAGGTATACAATCTGACGCCGTGAGAATGTTGCGATTGTGTATCCGTCAGATACAGTCTATGTATCGGATAACCCTCAAACACTTTTGAGAGCATTTATTTAAGGATAGCTATCCCCTTAGAGGGTCAAAATTTGTCACTTTTTCATTACTTCATTCAAATATTCACTACTTCCTCTAACATTTGGTGAAAAAAATGAGATAAAAATTATAAATAGAAGTGCTTTAATATTAGGATTGAAAATTTAGTTTCCGAGGCCCTGGAACAATTAAACAGATTGCCTTAGCTTGGGCTTGGCTACTATTTTTTTTGTCTTAAATTTCCCTTTCCAAAACTCATTTCCGCAGTATTATGGTAAGCTAATTATCTATTAGTCCTACTTATTTACATTAATGTACCCCATTCTGATCAAAACCATGCAAACATCCTTATTTTTGTTTCTAGTTATGACAGTGACACTTCACTCAGACACCCGCCATGAAGTAATCCACACAGGTGTGAACAAGTTTTAGCAGGTTTTTAAAGTTTAAATTGGACTTTAAACCGACTTGATGAAAAAAACTTAGTGTAATAGTTATCCAGAATAAACAGGAATTCGAGTAGGTCTCATTAGACAGATTAAAAATGTATTTGACAATAGAATTCAAGCAAAAAATAGGGATTAATTCATCAGTTGTATAGCTGGACACATTTTGCCCGATTTCTAGCCTTTCATTTTTGTACAAAATCCGAAATTCAAAAGTTTGTTTCTCGAAAATGAAATTTGGCATGCTTGTTACTTATAAGGTGATCTAGAAAACCTTATCTCACTAAGGTCGGCTTCGTTTTATAATTATCCAACTTTTAAGACAAACGACCGTCAAAAAGTACATTTTTTTCAATTTATTTTAGTAAAATAGTTATAAAAACAAAACCAGGCAAAAATTTAAAAAAAATGAGATAAAGTTTACTAGTTCGAATTGTCTCCTACTAAGGTATACCATCAAAGTTGAAACAAGACCAACAGTTTTCATGAAATTTCAATTGAAAAATGGACGCTACTGTTTTCATTTTAATTTGTTAAAATTGAAATATTTTCTACACAGTAGCAGCGTCAGTTATACAAATCATATAGTTGGAATCCCTACGATGTATACTTTCTTAAAATATATAGTTTATTATGGTTATGTTGTATATTTATTGATACCGACGACAAATGGTCATGGGGTGCAAAAACTGCCTCTAAAGGGACAGCTATCCTTAAAGCACCATTAAGCGTTTCTGAACAAGAAGTACCGTAATAGATAAAAATTTCTGAGTTTATTGAGTTGTTTAAACTACACGATTTATGGAAAAATTAGGTAATAAAGCTAGGTGGCAACTCACTAGGTTAGCGTTACACTATGATGAAGATCAAAGCAGTGATGCGAACAATGTGACGATACAATAGTAACATAATGACTGAAAATAACCACGGCATGTGCAAGAAACCCAAACGCGGGCGTGGCGTGCACACGCACTGACATTCCGGCTCACGTACGGCTCTCCAACCGGTCCAAATTTAGCATTGTTCGAGATGGGAGGTCCGATTATAAACTGCTATATCTGAATAAATGTAGGTTCCCCCAAACGTATTTACCCCTACAAAGTTTCTGCAATATATCACCTTCCCTATGCTACAAATTAATGTAATTTATGATTTTATTTGGCGGATCTAAATTCGATTTAACCGAAGTAGTAGTGTGAATCCCTTCTCCATGTTAAAAGAATGGGAGAATGCCTTGACCGACAGCATAGGTCTACAAAAACCGATTGATTTCACCCTCTTGCATTACCAATGAAACATTTATTTACCCCTCACCAGAAAGACAAATGTTTACCTGAAAAATTCATGTAATTGTATTTGTGAATAAATATGAGAATTTACGTCAAAACACTTTTGAAAGAGAGCGAAATTCAGCTTTTTGGCGGAGTCACGGTCGGCTGAACACTTACGGTTGTGTCTGATTGGACGGAAGTGAATATGCTGGACAGCGGCCTGAGGTCAACATATGGTCAGCGTATAGCGTGTGCGAGTTTAGTCTCATTGATTTATGACTGGCTTTCTTTGGTAGGCCTTATGTTTAGAACGGATCCAGGCGATTCAAGCGAGATTTAGGCCTCAGACCATAAATGACGAGGAGTTGTGTGTTTAACTCCGTGGATTTAGTTTAAAGACCTTCCCCACCTTTGCTGATGCGCACAACGTCGCGCATGTATTTATAGCGCGAATGCCAAATGACGTTACATTAGGTAGTCTCCCTTCGATCACGCTGATAACAGCACACGCCATAGCAACGTCAATTGATTTCCGGCCACTTTTAGAGGAAATCTGCGTCAAACGATGTTAGAAGTCAAACGAGTTCGGTGACCCCATTATTGGATGGAAATAATTAGCTATAGGCTTTAACAGTCAGACAATTCCATGAGCAAATTATCATTGAATTCAGATGGAAATGGTCCAGTCTGAAAGACAAAGACCACGTGAACATGAGCAGCGCACATTGATATTCGGTGGTGTGTGACAATTTTTGGAGCAAAATCGTACAATTTAAATTTCATCATTTTTTTTTACAAATTAGACAAAAACGCCCCATAGGTACGTCATGAGCTTGAAAGTGAGTTCGATGACTTAGTAATTTTTTTCTTGAAATGAATTTGTATATTTCCAAGGTACATCCGTGCAAAATTTGGTGAAATTCTGATGATGATTTCTTAGGGTGAGGAACGTCCTTTTATTGGGCCTAAAGATTGTGGTTCAAGCCAGATTTAGATCTCAGACCATACACTGCGAAAAAAAATTGTGTTGAAGCCATTTTAGCACCAAAATTGTGTTGAAAATAACACAAATTGTGCAAGAATGAACACTAATTTGTATTGAACTCAACACAATTTTGTGTTGATATATTAAGTTAAACACAAAACCATGTTGATTTCAACACAAAACATTTTGTGTTGTAGCCATTTTAGCACAAAATTGTGTTAAAACAACACAATATTTTTCGCAGTGTAAATGGTGTGTTTAACTCAGTGGATTTCGCTTTAAAATAGTATCTTTTTCATTCGTTCGATGGATTCAGTATTGAGTGAGGACGGTACATTCATTTAGCTCGGCCAAGAAGAGACAGTGGTACTCCGGCGGTAATTGTATCATATTATTACTGACTCCGGCGGTAGTCAGATCTCACTCCGCCGTGTGTTGTATCACCACTTCCACACAGGTCATATTCATGCGTCTTAAAATCATCAAAATTCTTCCTTTTCACATATAAATATCATCTTGCCATTAAAAGGCAACCTCGTTTTACATAACGATCGTAGGTATATTCTTGATTAATTAGATAAAATGCATATTTGATGTAGTTTTTCTAAGAAAGGTTTCTAGATTCGGCTTCTAATGGATGTAATTGTCTATTTAGAATTATCCCGTTCTCAAAAACACGTCAGCTAGTTAAATAAACGTACCATCTAACGATTGAGACAATTTGATATTGTTGATAGGGTATGGTTCTGACATATCAACGTAAAAACCAGCAAGTTGTCCTACCATTTTGCACGATCTTCCCTCCGGCGGAAGTTGACCCTCCGGCGGAAGTTGGAGCAGGGTGTGAATATGACTATAGTCTGATGATGCTCCTACTTTTCGCCATTTGCATACACTTCGCCATCCATTAGCTGGATACACACGATCCCAGGGTCAGTCTTACCGCGTATAGATGACCGAGATGGTTGACTTTTCTCAAATCAGTTCGAAAGAGGCGGGGCTCCAGACTCAGGCTCGAATGTTCATTGGATAAAACAGTTACATGATAGACACTCGACAATGTCAATCTCAGTAAACTCAGATATAATATCATGGAATTTTATATATCGGACTTCATCCCAATATAAATCTCGTGCGAATTTGAAACTACATTTGTCAACCATTCAGGTGGCTAGCTTGGGGAAACAATTTCAGAATCACGCCCACAGTTATTACACACGGTAGCACGTGGTCTAATATATAAACATTATCCTGAAACAGTAGCAAAATATGGCATCATTTCCAGACAGTGTGCGTGGTAAACCGTCAAGACCAAAGAGTTTACTGCCATCGAAAAGTCTGGCTTTGTATATAAGGGGGTAGAAAATATCAAAAGATTGTGCCGTGCGAAGATGTTAATCTCCATGAACTAAACGTCAATCATTGTCAGAGAGAAAAGATAGAAATTGTCATGATTGGCTTATTATGGGATCTCATAGAATATCGGCGAATATTTCCCACGAAGTTTTCATGGTGTTTCGTCTAGATGGTATTCCCCTGATTTACCATCTTGGTTTACCTAAATAAAATTGTCGACAATGTATGCCAAATATTAAATATTGCACTCTCGGGGGCTACTCCCCTTGCAAAATATCTGGCCAATATTGCAAACATTGTCTGGTGTTATCATTTAACTGTTACAAAGAACTGCATCATCATTGTAGATCTCATTCCATAATAGTAATCTGATTTATAATACTTCCAGCTGAGCTCACAAAATCAATGCAAGGCTCATCCACGCGTTGTTTTCCGCTACATTGCTTGAACAATGTTGCAAAGTATATAACAACATTGTTGCAATTGATCAGTTAAGTTGTTACAATTATATTTATACAATTGCTACAATGTGTATGCAATGTTACAATATGTATTAAAATGTTGCCAGGTGTATGCTTGGATTGTTATATACAAGAATGCACTGTTTATATACCTTCTAATTTTAAACAAATGTTTTATTATTGCAGAAGTTACCAGCTTCACAGCAGTACGCACATAAATCGTCGAGACGGCCACCGCCCTAATGTAATTCCCTACATTCTCTGCCTCCCTCTTCTGATTCATTCTCCACTCTCATAAATCAACAATTCCTCTACCATGGCACGATCATACGTAGAAACTTCTGCTTAGTGAAAACGTGAAATGCCCTTAGCAATCTAAGATGCTACCTCCATACTCTAATCCATTTCCTATGCTCATAACTCCGCATCCTCTAGCTTTCTACTCTAATTCGTTCCCTACACTCATAATTCTGCGATTCGTATATCTCGACTCCCTATATTAATTCGTTCCCTACGATCATAAATAAGCGAGTCCTCTATCTCTCAAATCTAATTTGTTCCTTAACTCAGAAACACTAGCTGTGATAGATGAATATAACGTTCATAAAGTTAGACCGCGGTTCGCAGTTCGTTATTTGGTCATTCAGCGACTCGTAACAGCACCTCTAGCAGCGCCACCTGGCATCAGATTTGGGATATGAATATGCAAAGATATAGAGCATGACATTCTCTCTTGCTATAGAGGAACACGGGTCTCACAGAGAACAAAAGATTTGGCTGATCTGTTAGCCTCCAGCGGAAATTCAACTAGGGGTAAGATAACATGGAGGCAGATTGGACGGGACACAATTTTTGCTTTGAAATATAGAACTAAATATGAGAAAATTGTACTTTTTTATGATAAATCTCATTAACTTCAATGTTAATTGTAGACTTTTCAGAGGGGGGAACAGCGGGGGAGTGACGTCATCACGTGTTCCTCTATACAGAGTTTCGAGTTCAAAGTACTCATAATAAAAAAAAAATACAGATTTCCATATCTGAGGAAAAAATTGCTGGTCTCCTCGAATAATGAACTGCGAACAACGAACCGCGGTCTAACTTTATGAACGTGTGAATATAGGGTAAGAGGACATGGCATTCCTATCACCTATTGGAGTCTGGTTCAGCAACAACCAAAATAAAAATAGACTACATAACCGATTTTTCAGGCTAATTTATTCCTATGTTCATAAATCAGCGATTCCGTCAACTTTACTTTGTCTCCTGCGCTCAAAAATCTGAGTAATACCTCCTTAATCTAATCCATTCGTTATGTGCTCTTCTACCTCCCTCCACTTCTTTTCCCTAAGCTCATTAATCAGCTAGTCTATTACCTCATAGATTTGAATTGCTCTACGCCCATCCTACAAAACTTTGTTCCATATATGCTCACAAATCAGCCAGTCCATTACCTCCCTACTCTAATTAATTTGTTATGCTCATAAATCAGAAAACTCATCTACCTTCCTACACTAATTTGTTCCCTATATTCTCATCAATCATCGAATCCTCCAAATCCTTATGAGTGGAAAGCCTACATAAACATGTATTAGAGAGGAATCACATCCACCTTTATAAGGGATGAGTTCCAGTAATTAATGCCAGGCTTACATGATAATAGCTTCTGGTGACTGATGAACAAATCACATGGAGCTATCACAATCATGCTCTTGAGAACCGCACATTTGGGCGACGAGAAATATAAACACTTCCCCAGAGAAGGTCACAAACCACCATTGATATTTTGGGGTAAGCTTCACGACTTGGAACTTCTGATGAAAAATGATTGGCCATTATACCTGACTGGACCAGAAATGGGTTGTGATATACCGGTATTTTTAAATGTTTCTATACTAATATTTGAGTCTCAAAACTATCAAAACAACCTTTCTAAGTTTTAATAGGAAAAAAATCTAAGCCAGATTGATTGGCCATCTCCAATGGTGTCAGGTGGGATGACCAAATTTGGTTCTGTTCCCACTGAGTTTTGTTGACAGACATATTCCATCAGTGATATTTGAGATATAGTATTATAGCACACAGTATTATTGTTATTTGGTTTCCCATGTGGTACCTAAATATTATTCATCAACAAGAGATTGATGTCTCAATACGTAGTTATAAAGGAGTATGGTAGATAATGTAGGAGTTTCTGATCAGGTGCATGGTAGTGAAACACTAAAAAGTAAAGAGAAATTAGGTACTGGTACCTAATTTTATCACGATTCATGTAACTTTTGGGCAGCCTAAATAATGCTGATAATAATACAAACAGGCACTGAAAACTGGATGGAGGTTTGGGTGGGGGTGGGGGGCACTGCCTCCATACATTTTGTGGTTTTATAATAAAATCAACATATAATAAAATATGACAAGACTTTGGTTTATTTTATTTGAGATTATTCATATTTGAACAATAATCATAATCTAGAGCAACATCAAGCTGTTTGTATACGTACATAGGCCTATATACAGTGGAAACTATTCCCAAATAGCTGCTAATTACAGAAATGGTCAGAGAAATAATAAGTGTTTTCTTCCTTTTGGTCAGTGTATGCCAGAGCTACATTGAGAACTGAAGGTTCCAACAATCAAATCAAATCGGAGATTACATCAGATTCCGAGTAGGCAACTGCAGGCACCTAGCAAAAATACTACCACTATGCTCTGTTTTCAACAAAATATATATCACACATAGATGAGAAATAATATTTTCAAGAAGACAAATTAGAAGACCGAGTTTATGATAAATATTTGATCACTGGAAGACTGAAAGGCAAGATCTTATGCAGTACGTACCTGTAAATGCACTGAATGTAAACACGTGGTATTAACTGATCTCAATGTACAGTTTGGTGCATTACAGCTATGAGTGATAATCAAGGGATAGGACTTCAACCAAATAAAGAACCAGTAATCAAAACCTCTACTGATCACCAGTTGTTTTCTACACTCCCAGAAATCTGGGTTCTAGTTGGTGCTTCAGAATATTAGGTTATTTTGGAACCAAATTCAGTTCTTTGTACCGTTTTCTAGTAGTACACACAATACCAAATGTAGAACCAAATAATCTGGAAGAACCAAGATTTCTGAGAGTGTATGCACATGAGAACAGGGATGTTGTGAACAAGTATCCTGTTTATATATATATATATGTGTATGGTAATTCATCCAATAATTCAATCCCTCTATCAAAATTCAATCGCCAGATAAAACCATTGAAATAATGAATAAATGAAGGATTTTCTGCATGATCTTAAAACGATTTTGTCAACTTTCTTAATTTCTAATAAATGTAATCACCCCTTGGGTTTATGGTGAAAAGTTTCACTTCACATGATTGAATTATTCGAGGGTTTAACATAAAAACTTACATTATTACAAATTTTGCCAGCCTGTAGTCAGAAATATTTATGATGGATGGCCAACATGTAAAATCATCCCGCTCACGTTGAGTGAATTGATCTCTCAAGTGTGAGTGAAATTCACTCAAAATTCACTCAAGTTTGAGTGGATAACACACTCAAGTTGAGTTGAACTCACTCAACTGGAGTGGAATTAACTCAAAAAGTGCTTGAATGAGAGAAATTTCCACTCTTACTGGAGTGAAATTTCACTCAAGTTTTTTAGAGAGTAGTTAGTTCCCCATAGCCTATACAATCAATAGGAATAGCAGCATGACAACTATCGGACAGGCTGAGGTCGCGAGATGATCATTGAAGCATGAAATGACTACTATGATACGATATAGGGACCTCTCGATTCAAATATTGCACTATTTTACTTGGCAAACAAAAAACCCACACAACGTAATAAGAAACATTATGCATTAAAAGTTATACACATGTATTATCTAGCAGCATGCATATTATTTCAACAGAGATATGTATGTGTAGGTCTTGCTTGAAAAAAGTAAGAAATGCACAAAACTGTCACTATGACAAACTTAACAGATAAATGTTAAAATCAAGAGAGTGGAACACAAATGATATATATATATATATATATATATATATATCGAAAGTCATTATGAACAATAAAAATAAATTAATATAATGCAATGAGAGATTCATAAACAGACTATACTACTTTTTGTTTAAAACCCATGTCATATAATACTAAAAGAGCAACATTACACAAAATACATGCTGCCATGTCCATCCTAGAAATGAGGAGTGGACAACATTACAATTACGTAAAACCTGACCGCTTTTCACTTCAAGTCAGTTACTTCAGGATAGTACATATATACCATGTAACAATAATTTCACATCGAATTTCACTTGACATGTATGATTGAATATTTTTCGTAAGTACATATCTTTGGAAAACAGAATTAAAATCTGTAATTTGGGCAAGGCTGATATAAACGTTTAATCTTCGAGCAGAAACTGTAATCTGGTTGAAAACTAATACAGGACATTCTTGATATCCACCCTGTCCGTTTATTCGTTAGGTTCTGCTGACATAACTGTTTAACTTCAGCTGGTACCCTATTTCTTCTAATTATTCTGATCACAAAACTTATTCTGCAAACATTCTATAAACTTCACTAGCTATTTTTTCAGTTTTTGGGATAAATAACATTTCCATGCCACAGAATTTATAGTCTCAATTGATATAAAGATGGATTTTTTCTGCTTCTAATAGTCCAGTCAAATTGAGGTTTGACCCACCACAAATTGCAACAGAATTGTTTTTGCTGCAGTGCATTTCCGAAAGGTCTCTAGAATAACATACTAAAAGTCTACAAACAGATATGCATGGGAAATATATTAAATTTCAAGTTGAAATTTGAGGTATTTTTCGCGAAATTTCAGTGTTTGCCTGGCTCTTGCTCCTATAAGAAAACGTTGCACTTGGTACTAAGCGTGAATGAAATGGGTTATTACTTACACTCATTACATTCGTTATCATATCAAGGTTATACTCAGCCTAAAATAATACCCTAGCACAAAAATATTTATGGAGAAATTCAAAATGGCGGATGTATGGGGTCATTCTAAATCCGAACTTTTTACCATTTTCATGACAGTCCAGGCAGTCTTATCTGTTTTTTTTTTAGCTGGACCCAAAACAAATTGCAACAATTTTTTTTTCACTGGTATGCATTTCTAATAGGGGCCCAGAACAACATACTAAAAGTCTACCAAAATCTATTTGGTGGAGATACAACTTTTTTGAAAACAAAGATACTCCATTTTATAATACATAATATGCCATTATGCCTCATATAAGCAAGGTAGAATATTGATTTTTCCGTGAATATGGACAGTTTATCAAGTTATCATCCAGAAATCCAATTAATGCATGACCCAGGGTACAGTATGCCATGGTGGTGAAAACTTGTGTCTTCCCGGTGGATTTGCTCATAAGCGTAGATATCAAACTGATAGTTCAGTATCAGGCTATATGAATTATACATGGTAATGTTCAGTCAGTTAACATTTTTGCCATTAGCATAATCATCTGAAAGAGGAATTCTCTCCCAAAATAAATGAAATGGCAAGCTGTGATATATTTCCCTTCAACCGATAACTGTCACATTCAATATTTCCACAAACCCACTCATGGAGATATCTCTCTATTATCACAACATGTGCCTTGTTGAAAAATACAGCTTTGCAAACCATTAATGATCTATCGCAATTGTGTGTCAGATATGTTTTGACGAAAGAAGAATAATTATGCAGATCCTATCATCTAATTATCAAACAAATAATAATCTAGATTATAGGCAAACTTGATGTTCTACCATGACGTTCTACCATGCCATTTACCATGTTTCATTTGATAGTTTCAACAATATAGGCCATGCTCCTACAGATGCATCTTCTTCAGCTGCAATCTTTCTTGCAGTTGCACCTGATACCCTCAAAGAGTGCCAGTGGAACTGGTGGCAGTTTAGTTTTCACAGAGGGAAGCCGTGCGCCCTCATTCTTGTGGCTGCAATGGATGGTCTTCCCCTTTCCACTCTAAACACGCGAACCTTGATACTGCACATATATGGTTCGTATTTGTCACAGAAACGCTTGTATCTCATGCAGCCAATTGCTTCGTCAGGGTTACCATTGTATAAACACACAAGCACCTGCAATAGATAACCTCCATCGGGACTCCCAATGGCCTGGTTGAACACTTCAGCTTGTTGGCGAAATAGCTCATTGAGCGTTGTTTTCTTTACGGCCGAACATTTGCCATATGTGTAACAGCCCTGAATGGCATGCACAAACAGCATATTTGTGCAGACTTGCATTCCCAGCACAGCCTGTCTTCTTGACATTCCAAACTATCCGTTTCTTTGCATTCTCTCTTGGCTGAAAGTAGATGTCATTGTCATCCATGTCTGCATGAAAACAGAGCAGAACTAACAGGTTAATATCATCAGCAACCAAAGTTTGATGCTTTCAGTCTATTAAACGGCAGCTTTTACAATAAAAACAACTGCATATGAAAAAACCCGCCCTTTCCAACTGGTCACTCATAAGAGTAACGAACTGCTACTTGTTGACGTTGTTTGCTAGGAATTCGTCTTTCTTTGACTGAATGACCATGTTACTAGCGGGGCCGGAGAGTTTGGAATATCAAGAAGACAAAGGCTGTGCTGGGAATGCAAGTCTGTACAAATATGTTGCTTGTGCATGCCATTCTGGGCTGTGACACAGTATTCCGACCATATGGCATTGACAAAGGTGCTGCCTTGAAGAAGACAACTGTCACTGAGCTATTTCGCCAACAAGCTGAAGTGTTCATCCAGGTCATGGAAGTCACGACGAAGGTCATTTATTGCAGCAGCACAGAAAATGCTTATATGTTTATGCAGTGGTAACCCAGACGAAGAAATTGACTTGAGGAGAAGACCATCCATTGCAGCCACAAAAATGAGAGTGGACAATTCAATCGGTTTCTCCCTGTGAAAACTGATCTGCCACCAGCTTCAGGGGTTACTTGAGGTTATCAGGTGGAACTGCAAGAAGGATTGTTCAAGTGTGTGTGAAGAATGCAAACGACTGAACTGTGCAAACTCATCAAATTCAGACCTTTGAAAATGACATTGGCGAAGACTGGTATTGGGATTGATAGTGCTGTGAAATATTCCTCAACTTATGGCAGTGTTCATGACGAATAACAATAAAAGACATCAAATATATGTATGAGAAGTCACTTCCCCTAATAATGTTACCATGAACCAGAATGTAAAATGAAACATGATAAGTTAGGCCTTCAACTTTGCCTATAATTCAAAGTATTATTTGTTTTTGTCTTACAAACAATTGTGATGGATCATAAATGTTTGGCAGGTTGTCGTTATATATCTGAACTATTGCTAAACGCGACGTTGAATCTAATTTCTCTCTCCCTCCTGATTGGCAAGGCTGCATTTTTTTTCAACAAGGTACAAACCCTATTGAATGTCGGACCTGACACTTGCTACGTGCTTGTGATAATAGAGTGATATCTCTATAAGTTGATGGAACTATTGTCTGTGATTGTCATAGGTTGAAAGAAAATATATCACAGCTTGTCAGTTCCCTTTCGGATAACAATGCTAATGGAAATAATGGCAACTGGCAGGATATTACCATGTATAATTATATACCCTGGTGCTGAACTATCGTTTTGCTATCTACTTTTATGAGCAAATCCATTGGGAATGCAAATGTTTTCACCACCATAGAATAATGTATCCTACGTGTAGAACAGCATGTATTGATTGGATTTCTGGATGATAAACTGTCATTCAGAGACAAACCAATATGTTCTACCTTCTTATATGAAGCATGATGGTGTATCTTTGTTTTAGAAAAAGTCGTATCTCTACCAAATAGATTTTGGTAGACATTTAGTATGTTCTTCTGGGGACCTATTAGAAATGCATACCAGTGAAAAACATTCTGTTGCAATTTGTGGTGGGTTGACCCCAAAAAACAACAGATAGATTGCCTGGACTGTCATGGAAATGGTAAAAAGTTCAGATTTAGAATGACCCCATACATCCGCCATTTTGAATTTCTCCATAAATATTTTCGTGCAAGGGTATTATTTTAGGCTGAGTATAACCTTGATATGATAAAGAATGGAATGAGTGTAAGTAATGACCCATTTCTTTCACGCTTAGTACCAAGTACAAGGTTTTCTTATAAGAGCAAGAGACAGGTAAACACTGAAATTTCGCGAAAAAAATCTCAAATTTCAACTTGAAATTTAAGATCTTTCCCATGCATATGGGATTGTAGACTTTTAGTATGTTATTCTGGGGACCTTTCTGAAATGCATAGCAGTGAAATAAATACTGTTGCAATTTGTGGTGGGTTGACCCCAAAAATGCGCTAGATTTACTGGACTATAAGTCTAAAGATGCTGTTTGAAAAATTAGAAGAAATAGGGTAAACTGGGCTATATATATGAGGGGTGCTGTGTGGGATTACATAAACCGGACCAAATAAATAAATGACTTTCCCCAATATAAATTTGGTAATTGATTTCTTTGGGTGTTCATTTATATTTAGTAAAGCAAACCTGATCAAATCATTTAGGTAAATGCGTGATATTTGGTATCGCTTTTCTCTGGATATAAATTATGTCAACATGCATCATTTGTTCACATAATTAACATGTCAAATAAGATCATAGACAAATTACCTCAACAATATCGCAAAATACATTTCACCGAGAAAAATATGGCAAGAACAAATACTGATGGAATGTCCAGTAAAATGGCAAAGATTTCTGGTAATGGACTCAAGCTGTAGGACTTTATATCCTGGACGAAACAAAACCCAACATCAGGTTTAAAATTCATTAATATTACACAATGAAACCTGCGAATACCAACACCTGGGTAAACCGACCATCCACGAAATACATACACTATCCATGGTGCAAGTTCTTAAATTTAAAATATTTTGAACCTTGATAAACCAGAACCCTGTCAAAGTCTAGTTCCAAGCATGGTTGGTATATATACACAAGTTTCACTTTATATTGATATAGTAAATATGTTAAAGGTACATGTACATTGAACATGCCATAATCCAACAATACTAAGTCAAATTGAAATAATTTCCCAATCCTCTCCTCCCATAATACCCATTAATTATTTCTAACCTAAATACATGCCCCATCAATACAATTGTAAAACATGAGATTGATCTAATCAAAACCCCTCGGCTTTCCCCAAGTGACTGAGACCCATGTGTAGTGTGAATTGGGGAAGAGATAGTTCTATGTGGGATGATCAAGATATACCGGTAGTTGGTTACATTCAGGCATATAGGACAGAAACAGAAAAATTATATATCTGTAAAGGGGCATAACTCTGTAAAATATGGGTCGAGGGGAGCCACTTTCGATAGGCATCTGACTTGGCACTCTGTAAAATAAGAACAGAGAGGAATAAGCTGTACCGAACACGGATCTGCAGCTATAACTTGTACTTTCAGCTACAGATAACAAAATCGGAGATTATTATATCCAAAAGGGGCATAACTCCATAAGCCAAGGCGAGTAATCCTTTGTTGACTTGTAGAATACAACAATATAAATAAGTTTCCAAAATATAGTAGCTATACCGAACACAATTCTGCAGATATAGTTGGTTACATTCAGGCATACAGAAATAGGAATTAACATATCAGTAAAGGGGCATAACTCTGTAAAGTATGGGCCGAGTAGAGCCACTTTCGATAGGCGTCTGACTTAGCACTACTGTAAAATAAGAACCGAGACGAATAAGCTGTACCGAACATGGATCTGCAGATATAACTTGTACATTCAACTACAGGTAACAAAATCGGAGATTATTACATCCGAAAGGGGCATAACTCCATAAGCTGAGGCGAGTAATCCTGTGTTGGCTTGTAGAATACAGCAATATAAATAAGTTCCCAAAATATAGTAGCTATACCGAACACAGTTCTGCAGATATAGTTGGTTACATTCAGGCATATAAGACAGAAATAGAATTTAATATATCTGTAAAGGGGCATAACTCTGTAAAATATGGGCCGAGGGGAGCCACTTTCGATAGGCGTCTGACTCAGCACTCTGTGAAATAAGAACTGAGACGAATAAGATGTACCGAACACGGAACTGCAAATATAACTTGTACATTCAACTACAGATAACAAAATCGAAGATTATTACATTCAAAAGGGGCATAACTCCATAAGCCAAGGCAACTAATCCTTTGTTGGCTTGTAGAATACAAGAATATAAATAAGTTTTCAAAATATAGTAGCTATACCAAACACAGTTCTGCAGATATAGCTGGTTACATTCAAGCATATAGAACAGAAACAGAAATTCATATATCTGTAAAGGGGCAGAACTCTGTAAAATATGGGCCGAGGGGGGCCACTTTCGATAGGCGTCTGACTTAGCACTAGATAAATAAGCGTTGAAAATTTTGTGGTTGTGTCTCAAGCGGTTTTGCCTAAGATGCGGTAACGGACGGACGGACAGACGTACGGATGTACAGACAGACGGATGGACGGACGTACATGGCAACGACAATTGAATACCAGTAGTACTATTACCCCTCGGCCATTTTGGCCTCGGGGTAATAGTACTACTGGTATTCAATTAAATTGCCTCTCACCCCAGAATTGAATAGAATCAAATTGAATCCCCATTTTATATTTTATAGGTGCATTGACGTGGGTCTCCCGGTGTACATTTGTGATTCGTAATCTTGCTCTTCAGGCTATAGAAATGGCCATGTCGATTTTTAACCCTTGATATAAACTGGTGCAAGTATGGTAAATAATGATAATAATTGATGATAATGTTGACAACTTCAGGTCCAAAATAGTCCAGTTATCACTGATTCAAAATATTCTCCACAGTGAAAGAGACAGAAGTACGAACCACAAATTTAAGTGAGAACCGTCAATCTGCTGGCATGAATCTCTTGTCCAAGAATTCAAGTGCAAAAGGAGGATTGAATCCAATCTGGGATACAATCTAATATTTCTTCCCAAAATCCAACTGATCAACACTTCCCACCCTGTATGGTCATTTGGTTTTTCAGAAAAAATCGGGACATTTTTTTACCCTCTTCAGGATGGTCCGGGAACTGACTTTGTGTAAACATTACATGTAATCACTCAACATAACAAACCTATTATATAGGTGGAACTATTATACCCATAAACCTGTACCATTACAGTCATTACCAGTAAATATAAAACCTGCATTTTGAAATAATAGATATGTAGATAAACATTGAAAACATAACCAAAAGGACAAAAGATATTTTTTTCTCTCTAACATCTTGTAAACAATCTTCACCCAATAACATTTTTTTTGCACAAATCTAAATTGCACGTACAATGACTGATTGTCATTGCAATAAAAACAAAAACATATATGGTACAGTACAATGTCATGTAAATTATACGTGCCATTAATTGATATTTCCAAAAAGCAAATAAAAGCATTAAAACAATATTTATACGATTTTCAGATTCAGCAAGTTGCTGGTGGTCAGTGACCTTGGCCATTTACCTTTTGATTCAATCTTGTTACCCGACAGTTCCTGCTTTCATTATCCGCATTGGCCTTGACCTTTGACCTTTCCACCCCAATACGATACTTGATTGCCAAGGGAAATAAACTAAATTTCATCTGTGGCTACAGCAATTTGCAAGTTTAGCACACTGATAAAAGGGAAAAGCTGTTTGAAAATGGGTATAAAGGTTCCTGGAATGGGATCAAGACTGCACTGAACAAATGCTCTCTGTCAGCTAAAAGGGGCCATAATTAACACAATATTTGATTGACATAGTCAGAATAATCCATTCGGAATTGCTACATGTCTTTGATGACAGATTTTGTGAACAAATTTTACAATTTATTATCAGCTGGAACCAAACATTAGACTTGTAAAATATTTTGAGAACATAATTCTGTGGACCGCTGCTTCTCAATTTAGGGTGGTGTGTCGTCTCGAATGTAATAGTTCAAAATGAGCCAGTGCACGTCATCTGTTACAGTTTTGAAATAGCAATACATGATAAAGATTTATATCCAATTATTTTTAGGATGTCACTTTCTTGACAAAGCACAAATACTAGTGCTGGATGGGTCAGTCCTGTGCGAGACTCGAGCCCGCGCCCTCAGAGTTTGGCACCAAATCGCCAGCAGTAAATGCAAGTGCTCTAGACCATTCGGCCACCTCAGCTTCCACATAAGAGGAAGTTCGGAGACCGGGGTCTAGATTACGTACATTTGCTACCCCTCTGATAGACTGAATAACGGCACAGCTTCTAAAGCCGATATTATATATATAGTAATGCCATTCAGAAAGTAGGTAACATTTATATCCAATTATTTTTAGGATGTCACTTCCTTGATAAAGCACAAATGCTAGTGCTGGACGGGTCAGTCTCGTGCGAGACTCGAACCCGCGTCCTCAGAGTTTGACTGACCCATCCAGCACTAGCATTTGTGCTTTATCAAGAAAGTTACATCCTAAAAATAATTGGATATAAATGTTACCTACTTTCTAAATGGCATTACTATATACATGATAAAGATTGACTACAACATATCACTATCAGAAGAACATATATTCTCTTTAATTCAACCAAAACTGATTGCTAAAATCCATCGTGGTCTAACCTGTTCTTGGACTGCATAAATACCACAACATGTGATAACATTTACCCAGTATATATAATTGAGCTCCATTTACATATGAAATCTCAGGATTTATTTTGAACATCTCCATTAACATTTAACCTGCTTCAAAATTGACAGACTATAGTCTGTCCATTTTAATTAGTTGTCTACTTTGGAGCTTGTCAAATATCAGTAGATAAGTTTGCATAGATTTTCTTTATTGCAGTGTGTAGAACAAACTGAACTCTACAAAATGACTACCATTTCTCCAGGATAATCAATAATATATCACCCTTGAAATAACTTTGTAATTCTCTCCATATAAAACTCTAGTAGAGTTGTTTCATGTACCGGGACTCAATCACATAGAGAGACGGCATAATGTATTCGTGTTGTCCAGCACAAAGGTCAACAATGCCGTGTACGGTTATAGAGATGTGTGTGGTTTATCATTCAACAATTTTACTGGGCATGGGATATAAGCGACACTCCCACGGACCGCCTGTTACTACTGTATTCGGCATCAATGACCTTTGTGCCTTTATATTATGTCGTCTCTCTATGTAATTGAGGCCCGTTACACAAACAACTGTACTGGAGTTTAATATGGAGATAATTAAAAAGTTCAAGCATGATATATTATCGATATCACAGAGAAATGGTAGTCATTTTGTAGAGTTCCGTTTGTTATACACGCTGCAAAAAAGGAAATTGTTGCAGGTTAACTATTGATTTTTAACAAGCTCCAAAGTAGACGACTAATTCAAATGGACAGACTTTAGCAGTTTTATGTCATACATGTACAGCCGGTTAAAAAAGTATCAGTCCCAAAATTAAATCTGCTTTAAATGAATAATTTTCTTTTTGGTAGACTGTAAATAGTTTCTGTAATTATTAAAAAAGTAAATAACTCTGGTAAATTAATACTGCATTTGAATACCCAGCAAGGAACGTAACATATTACACAGCATGAGTTCACACGAATTCATCACTGTCCAGCAAACGCTGCCTCCGGAACTGGTGCAGCACTAACCAGCGCCACTTCTTATAGCCGTGGATGGCGGTCGCAGCATATATAAACATGGCCATGTAGCCCAAAACCTGTGAAAATAAAATTATCATATCATCATCATCAGCCTATGATGTAGGCACTACTTCTAAATTTTCCACAAGATATAACTCCGCTTCAATATTGTCACACTTTTCTGAGCTGAGGGCTGGGGTTTCTGAGAGTGGTGTTTAAAGAATAAAATATTTTCAGAATGGAGTAGGGAATAAAAAAAATTCATGTACATAGAATAATGCTCTGACACTGAGGACGAGAACGATGTACAAGAAATGGAAATAGGCAGAGAACATTGTACAATTATAATAATTCTTGCCAACAACCCCCTCCCACACAGGCCATATGAAATGTACCTACTCACCTGCCCCATATTTTGTGCCTGCTTCATATTATCTTTTATTTTTTATTGCTTGAAAATAGCAATCAGTGGGTGATGGCTATCTCATATGATGGTAGCCATTAGTCCTTAAAATTATTTGCAGGCTTTGGCACAGACTAAACATTGTAATTTCATTACTACGGGAGTCAATCATTAGTTTGTCAGTTAGATTGGCATGCTGTCTGACTGGCCCTAATACAATCACCGAGATATTGAATTTTATTAACCATAGTCTTATTTTCCGGGACTTCAACACAGTTTGTCAGTTGTGGCATACTTCTAGGGCCTATTATTATCTCATCAAAAAAGCTAGATGAAGTACTGCTTTGAAGAACTTCGATATGAAGGATTTAGTGTGCACAACATAATAAATTTGATGTATTTCAGTAACAGTTGGTATATTTTTCATAAATGTCAAAATCCTGTAGCATTGATCATTTTATATTTCCAGAATCCATGTCACAGTTTTTATTATAGACCCAAACACATTATTTAATGACAGCTGCAACTAGACAAATAATATTTTCATGAGATGCTATTATGAAAATAAACCATGCATTCCATGGAAAAAGTGTGGAAAATTTAATGAATATTCACTACTGTAGATATCATTTAGGCTGCAGGTGGCATTGTTTACGACGATAATATTTTGAAAGTAGTTGTGATAAGTAACCAACCACCAGCGCAGTGTTTTCAATAAGGGGCACTACATGTAGGCACTGGGGTTCAGATGGCTCAGCTGTTGAGCTCTGTAGCTGGCTCGTTTCAATGAGATTAGACACATTGTATACCAATTCCAGCATTAAATGACTGTTGCTGACCAACACAGATGGCTACTTCAAATGTAAATGAAAACCCTGCAAGCCACATTTATTGACACATTTAAAAAATTAAATTTAAGGTATATCATGTACTAAGAGACACTTTTCGTGAACATTTGTCAACATTGTTGCATTTTAAAAGATACTTTTCACCAACCTCCATGAACATTGTTGCTTCTTAAAAGATATTCTTTATTAGCCAAACTAAACAATGTTGCTATTCAACTAATGCTTACAATCTCCAATGATATCTGTATACTTTCCCCTAACCATAAATTAGTATTTCACTTTGCAGTTTCAGATACTGTTTGATCAAAATGTGGGCCGGAATGATGTGTTACTGCATTACCTCCCCTGAGTGTGATATATATGTGTAATTATCTCCCCTGATAGTGATATGTAATTACCTCCCCTTACATGTACCTCGGTTCATCTCCAAAGAAAAGGTGTAAAAGATACACCTATTTGCACAAACCCAGAATCTCAAAATGTTAATTAGTTTCACAAGAATAGAATTTGTATATAAATGTTCATTTACAAATATACACAAATGAAATACTGCAGAAGCCCACTTACCACACATATAACAAGTCTACGGATTGTCTGTTCTGGGACATCTGTCCCCATTTTCTGGTAAAAATCAAAAGCGCTGGCCACCAGGGATGAGCCCACTAAATACAGGAAGGTGAAACTAGTATAGAGGATGAAATCCTAAAAATAAAAGAAAAAATGGAAACAGGATTAGAACAACACAAAATAAACTTCTGGATTTCTTCTTTTCAGTTACCTGATGCTAAATAGTGCTATTGTGGAAGCTAGTTTATCATCTTGGAACGATAGGAAGTAGCTAAAGTTGGGGGTGCCAAGCCTGCCATACATAAATAAATACGAAGCTGCGCATCTGAAAACCCCTCGGCTCTGGGCGCCAGCCATTCATAATGTATTCAATTTAAAACAAGACTTCAGGAACACCAAGCAGTCAAGTAACAAATATACAGATTATGAAAAATTTTGCCATTAGAAATGGCCTCAAACGTTTCCGTCCAATCAGAGAAACCAGTATTCATTACATAAGTCTGTTGATGCATCGTTGATGTATACCAAATTTTACATCGAACATTTGAAAATTATCTGAGATAGAGATCCCTAATGATTTCGCATAAATTAAAGATGGCCGCACATCCTTCCCACCACTCAGAGAAACTGATGTGGTTATTCATTGCAAGTCTCTTGATCATAGATTCTGTATACCAAGTTTCATATAGAACACTGAAATGGCATCAAAGATAAACATCATTAAAGATTTTGCATAAATTAAAGATGGCCACCAAGGTTTCCGCCCAAGCAGAAAAACCAGAACTGTCTATTGATACATCGATGATGTATACCAAATTTTACATTGAGCACTTGAACCGTATCAGAGATATAGATCATTAATGATTTCGCATAAATTAAAGATGGCCGCCCATCCTTCCCGCCACTCAGAGGAACCGATGTGGTTATTCATTGCAAGTCTCTTGATACATCGATGCTGGATACCAAGTTTCATATAGAACACTGAAATGGTATCAAAGATATATATCATTGAAGATTTTGCATAAATTAAAGATGGCCGCCAAGGTTCCGCCCAATCAGAAACGCCAGAACTGTCATTTATCGTAAGTCTATTGATGCTTCGATGATATATACCAAATTTTACATCGAGCACTCGAACAGTATCAGAGATAGAGATCATTAATGATTTTGCATAAATTAAAGATGGCCGCCCATCCTTCCCGCCACTCAGAGGAACTGATGTGGCTATACATTGCAGATCTCTTGATACATCGATGCTGAATACCAAGTTTCGTATAGAACACTTGAATGGTATCAGAGATATATATCATTGAAGATTTTGCATAAATTAAAGATGGCCGCCAAGGTTTTCACCGAATCAGGGAAACTGGTTTGGTCATTCCTTTAAAGTTTCTTGATGCATTGATGATCTATACCAAGTTTCACACTGAACAGAGAAATGGTACCTAAGATACACAAGATTAATGATTTCGCATAAATTAAATATGGCCGCCAAAGTTTCCAACCAATCAGGTCCAGATTCAATAGGGTTCTGGGTCATGAGTATATGGATGTGCAGTGCAAGTTTGGGGTGCCAAGGGTAAGTCGTTCTAAAGATATCTTGGTAACAATAAAGCTGTGATGGTTTCGCATAAATTAAAGATGGCCGCCAAAGTTTCTAACCAATCAGGTCCAGATTCAATAGGGTTCTGGGTCACAAGCATAAGGATGTGCACTGCAAGTTTGGTGTGCCTAGTAGGGTAAGTCGTTCTGAAGATATCTTGGTAACGAGAAAGGTGTGACGGACAGGCGGACAGACGGACACGACGGACATGACGACGACAATACCCTTCGGCCAAATTTTGGCCGAGGGGTAAAAAGTACAGTCTAGCCTTGCTATAAGATGCCTCGATATAGCGCTGATTCTGATATAAGGTGGATGCTGTTGTATCCCCCAATGCATATCATTTTAACCCGTTTGTAAGGCTGAAAATCTGTAATCTGTGATTCAAATTTGATCTCCCAATAACAGCGTTATAGCGAGGTCACATGTGGCCAAAGGAGTGGGACATAAGCACCATGAGGGGCCAATAGAGTGGGACTTCTCAGATGGGGTCAGCAGAGTGGGACTTACCAGATGTTGGGCGAATTGAGTGGGACTTACCAGATGGGTCCAATGGAGTTGGATTTACCAGACGGAGTCAATAGAGTGGGACTCGCCAGATGGGGTCAAAGGAGTGGGACTCACCAGATGAGGTCAATAGAGTGGGACTTACCAGATGGGGCCAATGGAGTGGGATTACCAGATGAGCTGAATAGAGTGGGACTTACCCAGATGGGGCGAGTGAGATTTTCCAGAATAGGCCAATGGAGTGGGACTCACAAGATGGGACCAGAGGAGTGGGACTTAAATACCATGAAGGACCAATGGAGCAGGACTTAACAGATGGGGTCAATGGAGTAGGACTTAATTACCAGGTAGGGTCAATGGAATGGGACCTAATTAGCAGATGGGGTCAATGGAGTGGGACTTACCAGATGGGGCCAAAGGAGTGGGATTTAATTACCAGGAGGGGTCAATGAAGTTGGAGTTACCAGATGGGGTCACTGGAGTGGGCGTTAATTACCAGAGGGGCCAATAGAGTGGGACTTACCAGATGGGTTCAAAGGAGTAGGACTTACCAGATCGGGCCAATGGAGTGGGACTAATCACATAGGACCAATGGAGTGGGACTTATTAAATGGGTCAATGGAGTGGGACTTAATTACCAGAAGGGGTCAATGGAATTGAACTTACCAGATGGGTCCAATGGAGTTGGATTTACCAGACAGTGTCAATGGAGTTGGATTTACCAGATGGAGTCAACAGAGTGGAACTTACCAGATGGGGTCAAAGGAGTGGGACTTATCACATGGGACCAATGAAGTGGGATTTACGAAATGGATCAATGGAGTGGGACTTACCAGATGGGTCCAATGGAGTTGGATTTACCAGATGGAGTCAATAGAGTGGGACTCACCAGATGAGGTCAAAGGAGTGGGACTCACCAGATGAGGTCAATAGAGTGGGAGTTACCAGATGGGGTGAATGGAGTGGGACTTACCAGGATAGGCCAATGGAGTAGGACTTACCAGATGAGGCCAAAGGAGTGGGACTTAAATACCACAAGGGGCCAATTGAGTGGGACTTACCAGATGGGGTCAATGGAGTGGGACTTAATTACCAGATGAGGCCAATGAAGTGGGACTTACCAGATGGGTCAATAGAGTGGGACTTACCAGCTCAGATGGGGCGAATGGAGTGGGACTTACCAGATGGGGCGAATGGAGTGGGACTTACCAGATGGGGTGAATGGAATGGGACTTATCAGATTAGGTGAATGGAGTGGGACTTACCAGGATAGGCCAACGGAGTAGGACTTACCAGATGGGGCCAAAGGAGTGGGACTTAAATACCACAAGGGGCCAATCGAGTGGGACTTAGTTACCAGATGAGGCAAATAGAGTGGGACTTACCAGATGGGGTCAATAGAGTGGGACTTAAATACCATGAGGGGTCAATGGACTGGGACTTACCAGATGCTGCCAATGGACTTGGGATTTACCAGAATACGCAAATGAAGTGAGACTTACCAGATGGGGCCAAAGGAGTGGGATTTGCTTACCAGGAGGGGTCAATGGAGTGGAACTTACCAGATGGGGCCAATGGAATGGGACTAACCAAATGGGGCCAATGGAATGGGATTTACCAGGTGAAGCCAAACAAGTGTGACTTAATTTCCAGGAGAGGTCTATGGGGTGGGATGTACCAGATGGGGCCAATAGAGTGGGACATTACCAGGAGGAGTACATGGAGTGGGACTTAATTAACTGGAGGGGTCAATGGAGTGGGACTTACCAGATGGGGCCAAAGGAGTGGGATTTAATTACCAGGAGGGGCCAATGAAGTGGGAGTTACCAGATGGGGTCACTGGAGTGGGCGTTAATTACCAGGAGGGGCCAATAGAGTGGGACTTACCAGATGGGGTCAAAGGAGTGGGACTTACCAGATCGGGCCAAGGGAGTGGGACTTATCACATAGGACCAATGGAGTGGGACTTATTAAATGGGTCAATGGAGTGGGACTTAATTACCAGAAGGGGCCAATGGAATTGGACTTACCAGATGGGTCCAATGGAGTTGGATTTACCAGATAGTGTCAATGGAGTTGGATTTACCAGATGGAGTCAATAGAGTGGAACTTACCAGATGGGGTCAAAGGAGTGGGACTCACCAGATCGGGCCAATGGAGTGGGACTTATTGAATGGGTCAATGGAGTGGGACTTAATTACCAGAAGGGGCCAATGGAATTGGACTTACCAGATGGGTCCAATGGAGTTGGATTTACCAGATAGTGTCAATGGAGTTGGATTTACCAGATGGAGTCAATAGAGTGGAACTTACCAGATGGGGTCAAAGGAGTGGGACTCACCAGATCGGGCCAATGGAGTGGGACTTATCACATGGGACCAATGAAGTGGGACTTACTAAATGGGTCAATGGAGTGGGACTTACCAGATGGGTCCAATGGAGTTGGATTTACCAGATGGAGTCAATAGAGTGGGACTCGCCAGATGGGGTCAAAGGAGTGGGACTCACCAGATGAAGTCAATAGAGTGGGACTTACCAGATGGGGCCAATGGAGTGGGATTACCAGATGAGGTGAATAGAGTGGGACTTACCCAGATGGGGCGAAGAGAGTGAGATTTTCCAGAATAGGCCAATGGAGTGGGATTCACAAGATGGGACCAGAGGAGTGGGACCTAAATACCATGAAGGACCAATGGAGCAGGACTTAACAGATGGGGTCAATGGAGTAGGAGTTAATTACCAGGTAGGGTCAATGGAATGGGACCTAATTAGCAGATGGGGTCAATGGAGTGCGACTTACCACATGGGGCCAAAGGAGTGGGATTTAATTACCAGGAGGGGCCAATGAAGTGGGAGTTACCAGATGGGGTCACTGGAGTGGGCGTTAATTACCAGGAAGGGCCAATAGAGTGGGACTTACCAGATGGGTTCAAAGGAGTGGGACTTACCAGATCGGGCCAATGGAGTGGGACTTATCACATAGGACCAATGAAGTGGGATTTACGAAATTGATCAATGGAGTGGGACTTACCAGATGGGTCCAATGGAGTTGGATTTACCAGATGGAGTCAATAGAGTGGGACTCACCATATGGGGTCAATGGAGTTGGATTTACCAGATGGAGTCAATAGAGTGGAACTTACCAGATGGGGTCAAAGGAGTGGGACTTATCACATGGGACCAATGAAGTGGGATTTACGAAATGGATCAATGGAGTGGGACTTACCAGATGGGTCCAATGGAGTTGGATTTACCAGATGGAGTCAATAGAGTGGGACTCACCAGATGGGGTCAAAGGAGTGGGACTCACCAGATGAGGTCAATAGAGTGGGACTTAGCAGATGGGGACAATGGGGTGGGATTACCAGATGAGCTGAATAGAGTGGGACTTACCCAGATGGGGCGAAGAGAGTGAGATTTTCCAGAATAGGCCAATGGAGTGGGACTCACAAGATGGGACCAGAGGAGTGGGACTTAAATACCATGAATGGCCAATGGAGCAGGACTTAACAGATGGGGTCAATGGAGTAGGACTTAATTACCAGGTAGGGTCAATGGAATGGGACCTAATTAGCAGATGGGGTCAGTGGAGTGGGACTTTCCAGATGGGGCCAATGGACTTGGGATTTACCAGAATCAGATGGGGCCAAAGAGTGGGGATGAGTTACTAGGAGGGGTCAATGGTGTGGAACTTACCGGATGGGGCCAAAGGAGTGGGACTTACAAGATGGGGCCAATGGAGTGGGATTTGCCACAATCGGCAGATGCAGTGGAGGCCAAAGGAGTGGGACTTTATTACCAGGAGGGGTCAATGGAGTGAGACTTACCAGATGGGGCCAATAGAGTGGGACTTAATTACCAGGAGGGGTCAATGGAGTGGGATTTACCAGATGGGGCCAATGGAGTGGGATTTAAATACCAGGAGGGATCAATGGAGTGGGACTTAATTACCAGGAGGGGTCAATGGAGTGAGACTTACCAGATGGGGCCAACAGAGTGGGACTCAATTACCAGATGGAGCCAATGGAGTGAGACTTATCAAATGGCGTCAATGGAGTGGAACCTAATTATCAGGAGGGGCCAATGGAGTTGGACTTAATTACCAGAAGGGGTCAATGGAATGGGACTTACCAGATCTGGCCAATGAAGTGAGAGGAGCAGGTTGATCCCAGAACTGATCAAAAAGGGCCAGTTCATGGGTCTCACCAGAATGAGCCAGTCAACAATGTCAC